>JAKTSL010000144.1:0-25363 GCA_030580175.1 Diutina pseudorugosa
GCTAAAAAATAAAACCACTAAAAAGGAAGGGTCTTGTCGTCCACCATCACTTTTGTTGACTTGGCTCCCCAGATCGTTGGAGATCTCTAAAGGGCTAAAAAATAAAACCACTAAAAAGGAAAGGTCATGTTATCAAGCCTGTAACTGGTCGATTACTACCAAACTTTACACCAAGAAGATTGCCAAATATAGGCTTATCGGTATCCCGTTACGTGGTCGATGAATCACAGCAAATGAATTTTGGAATTTTTTTGATGGTTGTCGAGATTGGCTGGAGTTTGGGGTTTTCTCTCATCCTCGCGCCTAATCGTATATAAATGTACCTCGGTTTATTACGAAAATAACACCTTAATAAAGCCGTACATTGAAATTCAAAATCACCATCACATTTGAAACGCCTTTGAGTATCAAAAATGATGAAGATTGAATTTTTGAAAAAGATTTATGGATAGTCGGTCAAGTCACCATCAAGCCATCCACGCCCTCAAAGAGAGTCGAGCGCGGCACAATAGATGTTTTCGAAGTCGTCTTCGTTAATGTGGTCTACAATGTATATGGCATCATGTCTTCTTACATCGTTGACTTTGACGTTAAAACTTCTAGTAGTTTGATTTTTTACGAATTACAACGTTAGATGTATGTCAAATTTAACAATTTTTGAAAATTTTAAAGCAATCCCACATGAAACTGACTTATGGTACAATGAATCAATACCAAAGTTATACAGAAAGAGAGATACATATCAACCCCGATCGTAAGAGTTGAGGTTAGAGATTGAGTTACGCATAACGATTGTGTCAGCGTCAACTACGAGATATATGCAATGATTTGAGGTAAGGTACCGTCGATACCACATAATAAGGCAACTCAGTAAGATACCTTATCTCAATGGGCTTCAGCGGTCCTCCATCGATATCATTACCCTCCTATGGCCGATTGTGTGACTAGGGTTGCAAACCTAATCACGTGCGCATCGCACATCGCACAATTTTTTTTTTCGCATCGATGTCTATAAAGCTGAGTGAGCGCGCTAAAATTTTTCAGCATCTGACAACATGGCTACGTAAGTGCCTACTAATGATGACTATCCAAAGTTCATCGACCATGGGATTTCGAGAAGATCACTCGCAGCTTTGCTAATGCGGTGATACTCTGTTCTCCTCTGAGTTTACCTAGAATGCAATGGGAACAAGAATAGACGTGGCAGTCTAGTTCTTGTTCATGATACGATGGTATCACCATTGTCATTCTAACTTTGACACCCCCTTGTCAGATTGGTTTATTCTCAGAGTAGGAACAGTAGGCTCGATTTCATTATCCATCCTCAATGCATCCGCTAACGTTTTAGTACTCTCAGACCCGAAACCCAAGTCAAGAAGGCTAAGGCCAACCAAAAGACCGCTGAGGAATACGCCGCGGCCAAGAAGGAAAGACAAGCCGTAAGTAATTTTTTGATGATGATACCAACCAACCTAATGGCTAGCTACGGCGATGCTGTCATTTGTTAACCATCTTTCGGGACTGACAAACGAATACTAACCAATTAGGCTAACAAGGCTAAGAGACAAGCTATTGCCGACAGAGCTGCTCAATACCAAAAGGAATACTACGAAGCCGAAAGAGCTCTCATTGACGCCAAGAGACAAGCCAAGGCTAACGGTGACTACTATGTCGAAGCCCAACACAAGTTGGTGTTCGTCATCAGAATCAAGGGTATCATGAAGATCCCCCCTAAGCCCAGAAAGATCATGCAATTGTTGAGATTGACCCAAATCAACGCCGGTACTTTCGTCAGAATCACCAAGGCTACCGCTGAATTGCTCAAGTTGATCGAACCTTACGTGGCTTACGGTTACCCCAACCACGCCACCGTGAGAAAGTTGATCTACAAGAGAGGTTTCGGTAAGGTCAACAAGCAAAGAATTGCCTTGTCCGACAACGCCATCATTGAAGCCAACTTGGGTAAGTTCGGCATTGCCTCGATGGAAGACTTGATCCACGAAATCGTCACTGTCGGCCCCAACTTCAAGCAAGCCAACAACTTCTTGTGGCCCTTCAAGTTGTCGAACCCCAACGGCGGTTTCCACAAGAGAAAGTTCAACCACTTCATCCAAGGTGGTGACTTCGGTAACAGAGAAGAATACATCAACGCTTTGGTCAAGCAAATGTTGTAAGCTTGATGTACTTTCTTGGTTACACTTTCAGTTCATGGGTTTATGTTTTAGGTTATACGGAATAATTAATGTATCATAGGAAATAAACTTGTGAATTGTATTAAACAATCTAAAATCTGCAGCACGGTTGTTGACGACGGCTGTACAACCTCGGTAATGGCGATACTTGGGTATGAGCTCATTTTGCGGTGTGTCGTAAGCTGAGGAGTAGACGACGCCTCATATAATAGGGGGGTCAACATACGATTCAGCCGGAGTCAATGGTGGCGCTACCGTCACCTAATTTTCAAATTGGGCCCATAAACGTTACAGGTAGCGGACATGGCTGGCTCCCGTAATCCTTTTTTTTTTTTCCCTTACTTAAATTCTCGGCATTAGGGCAAGGGTGCTTGCCGCCGGTGCGGTGACATGGAATAAAGGCTGCCTGCACATAGCCAAGTCACTTGTGCCTGCGAATGGGGTCAATTGCGGGGGTCGAGAGTCCAGGCCATCATCGACGACTACGGTGCCATTAGCTACCGCCAATCCCGGCATAAGTTAACGGCGACGATACTCTATAGTCGTATCAATTTAATCATCGTAAATTAATCTCCGTAGCCCTCTCACGTTGGGTATCTCCGGCAACCGCTGATGCTTCCGCGCCATTTGCTCGGTTTGCCACACTGGTTTAATTTCCGCAATCCGCTCGACCCATCCACCAACTAAGAGCACATGGGGAACGTACCAGGGAAAGAGGTTCGTACCCGGCTGAACCTGTACAGCGGACGGGACACGGCGTACGCCTCCCGTCTGAGCCATCGCCGCAACACGGTAGGGCTGCTGGGGGACCGGCGAGGGCGCAAGCAAGAGGAAAAGGACCGGGCCCGAGAAAACCACTGGTTGGATATGGTTGTCCGCGTCCTGGAAAACGTCGACGGGGGTTACTTGGCTCCGTTTGGCACCTACAAGCTGAATCTCAACTACCTGACCGACGTGGTTCGGGACTTGATCATCCACCGGCAACTTGCGCCGTTCTACACTCCGTTACAGGACTACGACCCGCTGTGGCTGGACGAAGAGTTGTTAATCATCGTGTCCCAGTTGCCGTTGCACCTGATTGACTTGGCCTACTCCGAGGACGAAGAGGACGATATCGATAACCACAAGATCCATAAGCTGCAGAACTATTACCGGCGCCAGGAGCTGAAGGCCAAGCTCAAGGCACTTAAGGAACGAGTGAAACAATTACAACGACAAGAAGAGGCGTTGATGGACGAAGAGAAGCAAAAATGGCGGCAAAAGCTCGCCGGCGACACCACGGTGCAAGTGAGCGAGGACGTTCCCAACCCCAACCTCATGTTGACGCTATATCGCCGCCTGGGTGAATGTCCCATTTGCTTTCTCTACTACCCTAACCCCCTCAACGTGCTGCGGTGTTGCATCCAACCCATCTGTACCGAGTGCTTTGTGCAAATCCGCCGCTTGGACCCCCACCCTCCCCACGACGACCCTGCTGGCCAGGACGAAACACCCCATCTGCTAATCTCCGAGCCAGCCAACTGTCCCTACTGTGCCCTGCCCGAGTTTGGCGTCACCTACCACCCTCCCACCGACATTCTGGTGGGGATTGGCGGCCGCTGTAAGCCCGGGCGCTTCAGCAAGGACGCCGTGACCGGCGACGAGTGTGCGGTTGCTAGCGACGATGACTCGGCAGCAGCGCTGCTGACGGCAAGCCCTCCTACTGGCAGTTACGGCAAGCGGCGCGAGCTGTTATCGGCCAATGCCCCCGGAGTCATTACCATCGACACCATTCGCCCCGATTGGGAGCAGAAGTTGACGTCGGCCCGCAGCAAGCTTGCCCGTAAGGCTGCCACTGCCACCGCCATCCACGCGTCGAACTTGTTGATCAATGACCTGGGCAGCCGGTCGGGCAGCAGCCGTAACCAGCAGAACTTGGTGCTGGTAGAGGAGCGCATGATTGAGGAGGCTATGCGTCTAAGTATCATCGATGAGGAGGAACGGAAGCGCAAGCAGCAGGTTAAGAAATAGGGTGCAATATAGAGACCATCGGGTTGGGACTGTAGCTGGCAAGAACACTACAAAGTGGCCACGACCAGTGTAAGAATAAACGAACTGAAACGATAACTATAGTGACAAACTTATTAAGTGACCGTTCACTAAGGATATTGATGAGATGTACGCTACAAAAGAATAATCACTGCGGATCTTGACGGCCGTTACGGAAATGTACAATTACTGTTGATCTTGACGGCCGTTACAGAAAACTATCACTGGAGATCTTGACAGGATGTTTGTTACAGAAGAAGAATGTAGGAACGGTATGGTAAAATACGACATTGTGGTGGCCAAACGAACTTGGCTAAACGACACTTTTTTTTTTGCATCAACCTAGAACTCTAATATTGTGTCACCACTCAGGAGGCAAGGCAAAACGCGCTAACGTGTTTGTCGTGCCAAGCAGCTCGTTTGACTCTTTGTACCATTTGTCTACTCCAGGTACAAATCACGCCAACCGTCGATCGCGGCGAGATTAATATATCGTCTTATATTCCCCCCCTTCGCTATCCTCCGACACCAGCAGCAGCAACCACCGCTGGCCGCATGGATATACGTGCCGCTGCTACAGGTAACGTCGCGGGTATAGTTTCTCTGCCGTGAAGCGAGCCGGTTCCCCAGACACTGGGATATACGTCGCGTTTGCTTTCGCTTTAGCGAGAGGAAAAAGGGACATGCTGGCTAAGGTTTGGCACGATACGACAATGCATGACTGGAGGGGATGGTGGTTGCGATGGGAACAACACTGGTTACGTCGAAACCCCCTCATTTAGCGTATATGTATCTCGTCACGCTAGTAAGTGGCACCCTGTATATACGCCATCATCAACGGCACAGACACAATGGACCATGGATGGCTGGTTGGGCTGTGGGCCAGAGACAAAGAAAGCACGCCGCGGGGCGCGATGACAAAAAGATTTCCCGATTGGCGTCGGCAAACATTCCCTAGGCCACAGAGATAAAAATTGGGTTCGATGGCGAGACGTTGGATCGACATGTGACTTGCCGACACTAGTATGCCAGGGCTTCGATATGCTGCTGCCAACTGGGGTGGGTCGGTCGTGACGATGTCGGCACCCAACGTAAGGGGAGGCCTGCGTAGTGGCAAGGCACATAGTTGCCTAAATCGGGCCCTGACCTCGTCATCGGCTCAGGTGTGGGTGGCGTCTCGGATTGGCTAAGCTTATTGTCGTCATCTCGTCGTCTTCGCTCTCAGCCGAACCAATGACACCGGAGACGATCCAATGACATCTAATGCTTATCGATGACGGATACGATAAGGGACCGGTTTTACGGCGTCGCCGAGACCTCGCTAACGTGCTTCGGGGATAACCGGTAGCGGTTGCTAGCCCCCCTGGCGAGTTTAGCTCCTGGTTGTCATTTGGTACCCCAGGTGCCAATGGAGGCCGTACAAATTTTTTACCTTAACCGACGCCCCTAATCCTGCGAGGCGGCTGCCGGCAGTGTTGCCGGCGCTGGCGCAGGGCGCACCATATAGGTAGAGGGTGTCTGGCGCCGGGATCCGCGTTTTCCAACGTTTATCTCGAAGCCACCTCCCCAGAGGGATCCTTCCAATCGATACGTTTGGTGCCGACACCGGGCATGGCCATCGAGGTTTCCAACGACATCGACGATCAATTGCGCAGTAACATCCGCTTGGCCTACGGGCGCAAGACGGTGCGGTTCGCCCTGCTGCCCCAGGTGGAGTCCGATGGCGGCGACGATGACTACGACCTCGATCGACCGTTGCTGGAGCCAACGCTCCTGGACCTTGCTCTGCTCATCGACCTCGACCCGTGGATCGAACAGGCCATCGAAGTAAGCCCGCCGCCACCAACAGCGGTTACCGTCGACCACAACTCTCCCCGCAATATGGCTCATACCTTACACCTTAGCCACCTGATCCAATCGTACATCGGGTCGCCGCAACACGCCACCATTCCTCCGTGCTTGATGCTGCTGCCACTTCTGGCGCAACTGCTGATATCGGACGCCATTTCTATCGACAACTTTACCTCGTCGTCATCCCAACAATCACCACCTCACCGCGCCTGCGAACCAGTTAACGAACTCCCGGTGAAACGGCTCTATCATCCCAAACTTGGGGTTGTTCGCGAGCTGCCCAAGCTTCGGCGCGACTTTGAGTTGGATGCTTCCGTGCCCCTGTGCATTCTCAAAATCAAGTTAACGGGAGTAAACTTCAAGACCGATTTTGCCTGTATTAAAACTCCCACGGTGCCGGCACTGAAATTCATTGGCAAAGTGTACGCGTCGAGTGGAGTTACCCTCGACACAAGCCAGAAATACCTCGTGTTCCCCTTTTCCACTTGTCTACTACAAAATGCTCCTGATCTATGTCAAAACTGTCGTCATCTTGCCAACGTCAAGTTGCTTAATCAATTATCGATAGACAAGTTTGAACAATATCCTTGCCTCAAAAGCTGGACGTACGGAGTTGATATTGACGGTGGTTTGCAAGATTACATCACCATCAAAAACCCCGAGGAAGCGTTGCTCCCCGTCCCCTCGGGGATCTCTCTTCATGACGCTTGCTTCATGTTTGAACGATCACTACCTCTTTATTCGGTGTTAAAGCGAGTCAAAATACCATCATCTGAGCGGGTTCTCATGGTGCTTGGCAGCATTGACCGCGAAATCAACGATGTGTTGGTGGTACTTAACCATTTGGGACTTGACCAACGGCAATTTGTGTTTATGGACCGCCACAGTATTGGCGAGTTGAAAGGTGAACAACGTGAACTGTATCGAAATCGGTTTACTCACATGTTGGTGTTTGATATCAGTAGCACCCTGCTTCGGTTTTCCAGTCTTGCCTTGAGTTCTGACAAGAAGACCCGCGTGTTTCTTTTCGATCAAATGACACCAATTGACCTTAACAAGTACTTTGGTGATAAGCCCTACGGGCTACATCGAGTACGGTTAGCTCACCACCACAAGGCCGATGCCATGGACCTCATGCGCATCATTGCCGACATGAATCAAGTTCAGCCGGCTGACTTTACTTACGATTCCGTTGCTGCTTCGGTGATTGCGGGATCGCTGTCATCGTCACTTCTGAGTGACCGCAAACACCGCAAACAATTGCGAAAACGCCGGGCATGGCTCTATTATGACATGGATGTCGATCTCTACCATGATTATCACGAACACCAACTGAATAACCGCGGCCGCACCCACACCTCCAACCACATCAACTACTACATTCGTCACCCCAAATACCATCGGATATGCTATAATCCTCGTACCACCTCGACCACCACGGAGAATTCAAATGTTATAATTTTATGATTAATGACAACGACATTACCACCCTACAAGCAAAAATTCTGTAGATACCCACACCATTACGTGAGCAAACCAACCTCAAACCTGAGACAATGCCCCTTATCTTTATTTACTTATCTCAATTTACAAGCCACCATCTCTATCGGGGTCGGTATCTGTGATTCTGACTGTGATCGGCGATCGGTATTTTTCCATCGCGATTAGTGTGCAGTACATACGCACCTAATTTAACCTTATTCGTGAATATGTCCTGCGTATATTTGTGATGATACTGGTATGCTATTAATTACGCTTCAACTCGCTAAAAGTATCCTTAAGAATACTTCTAAGTTTAAACAAGTTGATAAGACGTAACTTTTCGTTTTTCAAGTGGGCATTGTCCGAAGATTGCCCACAGGGAATCTGGGCCGCGGGGGCTCCGAAACATTTCTCCAAAAACCTGATGGAGGGGATGGAGCCACCTTCGCGAATGAATAGGGGCTTGGTCCCCCAATGCTGTTCGATCTTCTTCTCGAGCACTTGGTATACGTGATTAAACGGGTCACCCAACCACGGCTCGGCAGTGTAGTATATGTCCACTGATAACAGGTTTTCCAGCTTCAAGGCGTCGAATTTTTGACAAAGTAACCTTTCAAAGTTACGTTTGATATCATCGAGCTCCTGAGAGGGCACGATCCGAATCGACACCATGGCCGTAGCCGATTGGGGGATGACGGTGTTGTTATTGGGCCCGGAAACATGAATGTTGTGCACGGTGAGGGAAGGGTTCCGCCACTTGGCAAAGAGAGTCTCCAAGTTTTGGTCGACAATACCAGATTGTTCTATCTTGGTGTACAATTGCATTTCCTTATCGGTGAGGGGGAGCAACGAGTCATAAAATTCGGGAATGTTGATCTTTTGCGTCACGGGATCCACGAGTTGACTCAAAACTTGGATCAAGTCCATGGTCGGTTCACGAGATACCCCACCATCGACACCCGAATGCCGATCGGGCTTTACCGACTTGACGGTGACCAGAGCATTGATAACCCCACGCAAACCGTAGTTGAGACAGGGGATGTCATCATCCAACCAGTATGAATTCAGAAGCATCACCCAATCAATGGGTCCTATGTTATCTTTGTTCTTCATGATGACTTCTTGGAATCCAATCAGACCTGATTCTTCCTCGCCTTCGATCAAAAATACAACGTCACACTCAAGTTTTCCTTCCGATGCAAGTTCAGCCACGGCGTAGATGGCCGCCAAACAGGGGCCCTTGTTATCACTGATGCCTCGTCCGTAGATGCAACCATCCTTGCTAACCATTTCGTAGGGATCAGTTTCCCAATCATCGGCAGCATCCACCACATCGTAGTGACCATACCAGAGCACCCGAGGCGGGTCCTTTACGTGGGGCGAGGCTTTGAACAATGAATAGACGATGGGATTACCGTTAGCCACCGCTAAAAGCTTGGTTTGGTAAGTACCGAGTCGGGCCAAAAGCTTCGACAAGTACCGAGCGCACTTGCGCGATTCCTCAAGGTAAAGCTCAGGAAATTTAGACACGGTTTTGCACAGCGCCATCACTTCCAACAGCTTAAGCATGTGGTCATTAGTGAGACCTTCCTGAAGTTGGACGGGCACTCGGTTCATCAAGGTGATATCCCAAAGACAAATGGTGGAACCACCACTGACCAAAAAGGTACGAGAGTCATCATTAAAGATTTCAACGGTAAGCACGGAGTTGTGATTACTTAAATTGAGCACGGTGGCGGCCGGCGAGTAGCTGTTGGTTGATAACATCACCAACCCTTCACTCAGGCCTTTGAATAATGAGTCTTCGTAGACGGCAAGACTCAGTACTTCTTCGGTCTCAAATGACATTTTGCGAATTTGTTGTTGGGTCAGTAAATCCCAGACGTTAATGGTGGAGTCGCTAAGACCGACGTAGAGGTACAGTCCCAGGATGGACATTGACAAGATCAGGTCGTTGTTTTCCAACGTAGTGACGCGTTTCATGGTGGGGGGATCCCACACGGTGACGAGGCCATCACCGCCACAAGTGATGAGCTTGTTGTCGTGGAATTCCATGCAATAAATGTAGCCATTGTGGGCAAAGCGGATTTGGTGGTCGACTTCGACGAGAGCGGGGCACTTTTTGCCCGAGCTGTTCTTCCGTTGGAGGAATTGCTTCAGTTGCAAGACGTTAAACAGGCCACCGGGGCCCTTGGAGTCGAAAAACTTATCGTAGCGATAGCTGGGAAGCTTATCCACCATGGAGTGACAGCCGGTAGTCTCGGTGTTGCCGAGGGGAAGTTGGGTCCAGAGAAGCGAGGCATTCTGAGCACCAATGTAGATGGTGGACAGCAGGTCACACCACTTGATGGAGAAGATGTCGCCGATATCGGCTAGGGAGTAGATGATATAGCGCACTTCGAGGGAGTCGATGTCCCACACTTTGACGAGGGAGTCGCTACCCGCACTGAACAAGAGCTGTTCGCCATCGCTAATGTCGAGACAAAGGATCAGGGCGTTTTCCACCAAGAGCTCACACTTGAGCTGGAAGGTGACGGTGTCGTACACCAAGATCCTCGAGTCCTGAGTCCCGCAAAAGAGGAGCTTGCGACTAGGCGCTGCAGCCACACTTAACACGCTGTGGGGTTGGTGCCATTTGTGAAGAAGCTTGGGAAGGGCGGTGACGGGGCTGGGGGAGCCAATCCGCAGCAGTTCCGGGGTGGCGATGGGTAGCAGTCGTCCGGGAACCAGGACGAATTCCCCCTCGTGGACGGTGTAGGGCATGGCGTGGGACATGACTCTTGTTATGGTCTAAATAGATGGTGCTTCCGGGTGAGCGTCATGCCACGTGCCGCGTTTGTCAAAGGGCGATGATGGGCTGGAAGTGATGCCAGTCACCGGTAGACGAGAACGGAACAAGATACACAGAAACGGGCCCATTGTGTTGATGCTGGTGACGAGAAACTATGCCACAGTTAGTAGGAAAGGCTGGTTATAATTACGGTAGCCCCATTTAGGGTCAAATGATAGAGAGATGAGTCACGGCGACTCAGCTCATGCGTGCGGGTGAGCATCGGTACCGGCATCGCCATCGCAGGCCGTTCGGCAGCAGCAGCAGCAGGTGAGAGAAAAAGCTGGGGCAATTCACGTGAGACGTTAACATACTTACGCCTGACGCATTGATAACAACGGACAGCGTGCCGACAGCCACGTAAACACGGCATTTTTTTTTTTTGGCATTTTTTAAGGTAAGAGTTCGTTTTTGCAATAATGTGTGGCAGCCAGCGTTACGGTAGCTAGATGCTGGCGAGCCACAGTGTCAAAAGAGATATACAAGGAATAGATGGAGATAGGGATTGGCGATTACTAGCCAGGAGGACCACAGTTGCTGGCGGTGGCGTTTCCCACACTTTGGTGATGATGACGACAACCCAATGGCACGCGTCGAAAAATGTGTCACCGCTGTCTCGTCAAAAACCGTTAACCATCACTAGCCATTGAAAAAGATAGAATCCACTCCAAAGAGAAAAACTTTGGTCTCTAATTCTGAGGTAAACTTAGCCGCCTCGTGGCCCCCTTTAAGCTCTATTGTTAACCTAGCAGGGACCATGTGGCATCGCGACATTGAGATCGCCCACAATAAAATTCGCCCGGTTCCGCTACGCCATGTCCACTCACCGTACCCAGCAAACGATGTCGCTGCTCCCCCATCACTTTGACGAAAAGGTCACCCTTGCCATCATTGGCGGCACCGGCCTCTACGACTTGCCCAACTTGCAGCCGGTGGCTCGGCTCACGGTGCTGACGCCCTGGGGGTTCCCGTCGGGTCCCATCACCATTGCCCGGACCACCCTGGGGTTCCCGGTGGCGTTCCTTGCTCGTCACGGCCAGCACCACGACTTGTTGCCGTCGGACGTTCCCCTGAGAGCCAACATTGCTGCTCTCAAGTCGTTAGGTGTCCGAGCCATCGTGGCGTTCCTGGCGGTGGGATCGCTTCAACAGGAGATCAAACCACGGGACTTTGTGTTGCCGTCGCAAGTAATTGACCGCACCAAGGGCATTCGCCCGTCGACGTTCTTCGAGAAGGGGTTTGTCGCCCACGCCATGTTTGGCGAGCCCTTCGACCTCCACTTGCGGCTGACCATCGCCGACGCCGTGCAACCGGGGTTTTTGGAAGGGTTTGACGGTGGTGATGCTCCTACCTTCCACACTACCACCAAAGACGGGGACGATCTTACCGTGATTTGCATGGAAGGGCCGGCGTTTCTGACCCGGGCCGAGCTGAAGCTCTACCGGACCTGGGGCGGGCTGGTGATCAACATGCTGGTGTTGCCTGAAGCCAAGCTTGCCCGCGAGGCCGAGATTGCCTACCAGATGATCTGCATGTCCACCGACTACGACTCGTGGAACGAGCTGGAGGAGCCGGTGACGGTGGAGACGGTGGTGCTGAACCTCAAGGCCAACTCCGCCAACGCCTGCAAGCTTGCCGCCCACTTAATCGACGTTCTTGCTGCTACTCCGGGCCTTGGCGACCACCTCCAAGGGCTGATGAAATTCGCCGTCTCCACCTCGCCTCACGGCGTCAAAAAGGAGCTTTTGGAAAAAATGCACTACTTGCATCCGGGGTACTGGCAAGTTTAGGTTAGCGTAGATCTCATCGACGATGTTTTTCCCCTGTTAGATTGATTGTATGTCTGCTTCCCCCTCCCTTTGTTTCTGTCCCCTTGGGGGTTAATGCCGCACCGGACAATGTGACAATTTTCCGGACCCACCCGCTAATCTGCTCTATCTGTCTCTGTGCCGGTCGCTGCTGCTGCTAATGCTGCTGCCACCATTACGCACGGCTTATCAATGGGCCATATCCGCTCATCCTGAGAGGGTGTCGCGGCACTGAACGACAGGGCATCGCCTGCATTGGGGTTAGACGACGGAACAATGGCCTCGGTCGCTACCATCGGCACGCGGCTCTTCCCCCACAGTGTGCGCCTATAGCCGATTGGCCGCCCCCCCGTAAACGGTAATCTTGGCCCCTCCTTCGTTCCCCGCCACAGTTGCGACTAAATCTGACAACCAGATGCAACGGGCTCGCCACCGTCTACGGAATGGTGTGTTATCGCCAGGTAGGCGCTTAGTCTAATATGCCACTCTCGAATGACGTCTTCGCTGTTTTTTTTTTTTTATGCGCGATGCCGGTAACGCCAGAGGTCGGGCCTCCGATGCCCTTGGCCGTAGTTGCGATGAGCCATGGTGGTGTTGTAGGGGACGGTGGGGTCCAGGGGTGGGATTTGCCGACGATGTAACCCCAGATTTAACCCATTACCCATAACGACACGATTTACGGCCGGCGGGGTTGCCTGGGGGGGCAAGGGATCTCCCCCCCGCGGCGCTTTGTCGCCTAATCGTCGCCGGATTTTCTTAGCGTGGTGCCGTTCGTTCCAACGGCATCGCGAACGCCGCACCAAAATTGGCGCACTAGGGGAAAAAAGTGCCCTTCACCCATCCCGCGGGGTATCTCCGAACGCCGATTGCGACTGTGGGAGCAGCGGTGGCCGATATGGGGTGCAGCGGAGGAGAAAAATTTGCAGTATATAGTATCAACCGGCGCCGTGCTAGCTACGAACGTTATTGGGGAACATGTCTTCGGAAAAAGGTGCCTTGGTCGAGGACCACGAAAAGAAGACCCAGGATATCTCATCGCAAATCAACTCCGCCGATGCCCTGGAAGTATGGGGTCCTCCCAGTGAAGAAGACCCCGACCACATCACTCCCACCCCGGAGGAGATGAAGACGTTGAGACACGTGTCGGAAAAGATCCCCCTTTCGTGTTGGCTTGTCGCCGTCGTCGAACTTGCCGAACGGTTCGCCTACTACGGGTTGTCGACTCCCTTCCAAAACTACATGCAAAACGGTCCCAACGATAAGCCCAAGGGGATGTTGGAACTTAACCAGCAGGGGGCGACGGCGTTGTCGTACTTTTTCCAGTTCTGGTGTTACGTCACTCCCATTTTGGGGGGCTACTTGTCCGACACCTTCTTTGGTAAGTACTGGACGATCATGGGGTCGGCCATCGTCTACATTATTGGGATCTTGATCTTGTTCGTCACTTCGATCCCGTCGATCACCTCCAAGAACACCGCTCTCGGTGGTTACGCCGCCGCCCTTGTCATTATCGGTTTGGGTACCGGGGGGGTCAAGTCCAACGTGTCGCCGTTGATTGCCGACCAGATCCCCAGAACCAAGGCGAGAATCCACGTCACCAAGAAGGGAGAAAGAATCATCGTTGACCCTAATATCACCATGCAAAACGTGTTTATGATCTTCTACATGATGATCAACGTCGGGTCGTTGTCGGTGGTGGCCACCACCTTCTTGGAACACTACGTCGGCTTCTGGGCCGCCTACTTGTTGCCGTTCTGCTTCTTCTTCATCGGGGTGGCGGCGTTGATCTTGGGGAAGAACGTGTACACCCACGTGCCCGTGTCCGACAGAATCGTGGAAAAGACGTTCCGCATCCTGTTCATTGCCATCAAGAACAAGTTCAACTTGGATGCGGCCAAGCCCTCCAACGCTCCGGAAAAGAACTACCCCTGGGACGATCACTTGGTCGACGAATTGAAGCGGGCGGTGTACGCGTGTAAGGTGTTTGTCTACTACCCCATCTACTGGTTGGTGTACGGGCAAATGACCAACAACTTCGTGTCGATGGCGGGGCAAATGGACACCCACGCCATCCCCAACGACGTCATGCAAGTGTGGAACTCGCTCGCCATCATCATCTTCATCCCCATCTGTGAACGGATCGTCTACCCCTTCGTGCGGAGATTTACGCCGTTAAAGCCCATCACCAAGATCTTCTGGGGGTTCATGTGGGCCACCTCGTCGATGATCTACGCCGCGGTGTTGCAACACTTCATCTACAAGGCTGGGCCCTGTTACGACAACCCCGGTAACTGTCCCGGCCACGAAAACGAACCCAACAACATCCACGTCGCCATCCAGGCCCCCGCCTACGCCCTCATGGCCCTTTCGGAAATCTTTGCCTCGATCACCGGGTTGGAATACGCTTACACCAAGGCTCCCGTGAGAATGAAGTCGTTTATCATGTCGTTGTTCTTGGTCACTAACGCCATCGGTGCCGCCATCGGGATTGCGTTGTCGTCGGTGTCGAAAAACCCCAAGTTGGTGTGGTTGTTTACGGGGTTGGCGTGTTCTTGTTTCCTTGCCGGTCTTGGTTTCTGGGTCTGCTTCCACAAGTACAACGATAAGGAAGAAGAACTTAACGACTTGGACGTCAACGACGACCACTCCATCGTTGACATTGCCCCCATCCCCTCTCAAGCTCATTCGGGAAAGAGCTTGGCCTAATTTATGATATCTAGACAGTCACTACATTTGATGAGACAGATTTACGAGATAATATATGATAAACAGTTAAACCATAAGACCGAGTAGTAGGAGCCAGTGGCCCCCAGCGGACCAATTTCGGCAAGCCACCGCGACAGCCGATCACCCAATGTATGTCTTAAAACATTGTCTTATACATCCACCAAGATCTCCCGGGAAATGCCACGTGATCGAGCCTATGCAGTACGATTAATATGTATTGATCTAGTAACAACGGTCATCAGTCAGGGGAATCATACGGATGTAACGACCGTTTTACTGACAAAGATATCCCCGGATTTCTGACGACGATATCCTTGGATCTTCGATGCAGGCACCTAAAGACCCACAGTGTCGACTCATATCTTCGTTACAGTGGCAATCCTGCATACAGTCACAAAAACCTGAGCATCAAAGTCAGCGATCGAAGTGCGACCCCTCTCGTCACGACCAGGATGTCTCGGACCCTTCTAATACCCACGAGACAGCTCTCCAAGAAGGCGGCTACCAAGGCTCTACCAAAACGGGTTAATGCTCCCATTGTCCCTAGTGCTCCTGCGGCGGCGGTGGCCTTGAAAAGCGCTCCCGACCACATCAGAAACGCCCTGCTCGAGGAGTTGTACGAGCTGATGGGCTCGGCTCTCCCACAACAGAAACCCAAGGACCACTACGTTGATTTCATTGTCCCCGACAAGTACATCAAGCTGAAAGTGGCTGATATCCCTACGGAAAAGGACCATCGCATCATGGCCGAACTCGACAAGTTCATGACCACTACCGACGAAGACCAACTCGTCCAGGCTCAATATAACCTCATCAAGCTCTATTACGATAAGGATACCGACCTGTATCAACCGTTACCAGCGCATTACCTCAAAAAGCTGTTACTGGGGTTGGTAAGCCTTAACCCCGCACTCGAGAATATTGACGACGAATACCTCTGGCATCTCTTCCCCAAAGAAAAGCAATTTGGCGTTCGTCCGTTCCAGACCGAAGGTCTGTTTAAGGAATGGGAACAACAAATGTTGGAAAAGCACAAGAAGGAAGCTACGGCTAAGGAAAAGACCGCGCTCGAAACTCGGGAACTTATGTCTCAGTTTGCAAAGACGAGGTTCTTCCGCAAGTCGGGCCTGAGAAAGAAGTTGGACCGCAAGTTGGTGAAGAAGTATAAGAAGCTTCGCAACTCCCAGCCGGAGGAAGACGAAGAGGATGAGTAACGAGTCATGATTACCCCAAAAAGTCATTGTATATAGATTTTTGCATTACGTACCGAATCATTAAAACATCACGACATGGATTCAAGCCTAAACTCCTTTAAAATATCCTCAGAGGTTTTCTTTTCCACTAACCCAAGAGCTCGCGCCGTAGCCCTGATTTCGGCGGATACTGGCTTGAGAATGACAGGATCAGTGGGCTCGTCAGCATCGACGCGAAGCTTCATTTGAGATACGGCGCTCCGCAAGATGCTGCTAAAGTGTTGATTAGGATCATTATTGCCCACTTCTAATAGTTGCAGCTGGGATATTTGCATGGCAAGTTTGGCTTCCTGGTCACTTAAAATTTTGGTGAAACTTGTCCAGAGAGTCAGGTACCGATGGAACTGAATAGCCCGACTCAGCACCGAGGAGATGGCATTTTGGTACTCATCTCGCTTAGCCTCAAGCAACTGTCGGATGTAGTTGTAGTCAAGTTTTTGGGTGATGGTATTACCGTAATCTTCAAACGGAGCCGCCGGTTGGGGCGACTTGTTGGGTACGGGATGACTGGGGTGAGCTTCGGGGAAGGAATTAAGAAGCTGGCGAATAAATTCGGACACTTTGTGACGAATCAGTTGCGCCTTTTGGGCACCAACAAAATACCCTTGTTGATAAGGGGTAGCGCCGTGGCCATGATTCATCTCTTCCAACAAGTTGGGAGGACTATTCGACTCTTCGGAGAGTATAGGTGCCGTTGCAATACCAGAGGGAATTAATGGGGGGTCAGCACTTGCTGGCTCGGGGATAGAGCCCTCCAGTACTGGTTTGGGTGGTTCGACAGCAGTTGGGTCGTACGGCTTCATGCCAATACCGGAACTAGTGACGGTGCCACTTCTCAGCAGGGGAATGAGCAATTCGTCATCGTCTTCGGACCCATCATTGTCACTTTGTAAGTTGATCATCACCGCCTTGTCGGAAGTGTCGCTCCCAAGGAGATTTCGACCATCTCCCAGACTGGCAAGGCTGGTAACGGGTTCAGTTTTTACTTGTGGTTGATGGTGCTTGTAGGCTGAGGTAAAAGTCACGTCCACCGGTGTCACCTTACAGTATTCGTTAGCGTTGGTGATCCCAGTACTGGCCAAGTACAGAATGATGACGTCCTTACCGTCCTGCTCCAAGTGCTTGAACTGTTCCACTTGCTTCAGAGTCCGGCTCTCAAGCACCGAGAACGTCTTAGCGATTTCCTGGTTGACCACTTGTTTCTTCTTGATGAGGGCTTCGAGTTTGCGTTGCACGGCGGTGATGTCGTCGTCAATCTCCAGCGAATGGTCCAAAAGCGTCGCCAACTTTGCCCCTTCCTCCAGCTTGGGACTTTTGACCAGAGCAATATCCGTTAATAGTGTTTGCCGTGACTCTTCCCACTCGGCAAGCCGGTCGAGAACACCATTCACTCGTTTGACCTCACCCTCGTACAACTCACCCAAGGCGACGTGGGTTTCACTCAACTGGTGATAGTTTTGCTTGAGCATGGATCGGAGCCGCTGGAGATTACCCTCTCCCCTTTCGGCGGCGGCCTGGTGGAGTTCAATATTGTGAGCAAGCTCATTGTCCAACACCTGCCACTTGTGCTCAAGATACTTTAGCGGAGTTTGATTAGACCGATCAATCAGCGATGCCTTGGTCTCAACCACCGTCGGTAGTCTTGTTGGCTTCTGGTCAAGGCGATCGGGGTTGGCAAACAACTGCGACTCTCGAGCGGTGTGTTTGTGGTCGGCCTGGAGCAATTGGGGAGGCAAGGACGGCTGGGACGATGATAGTGAGTCCGTACCACCTCCCCGGACCCGATTAGCACCATGGCGGGTCAGCGCAAGGCTGATCAGCTCGTACACCGACATGGCACTGCTAGTATCAGCAAGTCGCAACTGGAAAAGATGATGGGAAGGATATGGTATCGAAGCGGTATCATACATTGACCATGAGTCTCCTGCTGAACAGGGAGATATGAGGGTATAAGTTGTACCCGAAAATGATGACTACGATATCTTTTATGCCATCGGTCGACTGTGGTGGTCACAGCGGACGTGGCGATTAACGGTCACGCGCATGTTGCTTTGGTACATTAGTTGGGTGAATGATGTTTAATTATCGTGGTTATTGGCATCAGTGATAACGGAATGTGGTTTCTAACAACAACAAGACACAACCTGGTTGCACTTATGGATTTGAGTCACATTGTTGAATCGCACATCGATGACCCTCGTCACCATACTTGGCGACTCCCACGTCATGATCAAATACGGGCTACGGATCGACTCTTACCCATGCCAATAACTTTTTTTTGACTTGAAAAAAAAAAAGCAACGATCACGCCATCAGGCTGAGATGTGAGGTGTATCACCAACAAATGGACACAAAACCTACCAGATTGCAATGAGGCGGCTTGAGTACACCACTCGGAAAGCACCTCTCCATCCGCGGCTTACCAAGACGAATCGCCACATTTATTGTGGCTCACCGGGCAAGTAGCCACGTGCAGCTTACGGTGAATACTAACGCCCAAAGCGGCGTAAAGATTAACCTCGGTCCCGCAAACCCCAGCTCGCTTAGGTGTGCTGATGGCGGCGGCCTACACAAACAAGGCGACACCACAATATGATTTTTGGAATTCGGAAAAAAAAAAAAGGTGGAACCACTAGCACTACCACTAAAGCTAATGGAATATTGCTTTTGGCGATGATAAAGTTTAACCCCACCATCCCTTTTTCGCCTCTGGTGGTTAATGGTACATGTGACGATGTACGCAGTGTTAGAGAGATACATGACGATCTAGACCCCACGTTCGGCGGCGTGCTTGTCGCCATCCAGACTTCCGCTCAACCGACAGTTCTTCTCAGCGATTACCGTTTTAGGGAGAGGAGGAGGGGAAGAGGACATGACGTCAAAACGGTGACACGCCCTCTTGTGAGCGGCGTATCTCATTTCCAACACGTGTGTGGCCACTATAGTCACCACTAGCCATCCCATAAGGTTAGAAGAAAGTGGGGGGTCCCGATGTCGGTTATCTTCTGCAAAAAAAAATTAGAGTTGATTATCGAACGGGTACTCAAACCATTTATTCGACATTGGGGGTGAAACTATAGCCGGAGGATTAAGAGCAAGCGATCATACGGTCAATTGTCGCTGCTGACGCCGAAATACTTTATTTGGAAGTTATTCCAGGAGCCTCCACTTTGACTGTTTTATTTTTAGTGGCGGGGGGTTTCTCCAGGCGAGATTGATCCGAGTGTATCCTGCAATCACTGAAACGACGGCGTCGCCATGACGTTAACCGGTGATCGGTACCGATCGGGCGCCCAGTGACCCACCGCCACTTGCCCGTATATGCACGTGAGTATCGGCCATCTGGAGGGTATTTTTTTGGTCGTTTTCTCCGATGGGAGTTTTACAATGGAAAACGTCCGCATGTGAATTTTTTCCGCTGTTCAGCCGAAGACAACTGACGGAGCCAAGATGAAATGGCGAGAGTGACAGAGACAGTGGGGGAGCCATGGGGCTATGGTACTACAGGCGACAACATCGCCGTGAATTGTACCTAACTACTGAAGTTTCATAACTCCAACTATGATGGTTAGCTTACGACAACCCCTGCTTATAATCAGTCACCCTAACCCCCCGATGACTCAACGGGGCTCCTCCCCTCTTTGATCGTCTATAAGCCTCTCCCCAGACCCTCCCCACGTTGCCCCCCGTACTATCAGGGGTAGCGAATAAATCGTTATACAGTGACATTCACGCATGCATTTCTTTTTTTTTTGGATTTTTTTTTTTTCAGATTTGTTTTCTTCAAGTAATTCCGAGGTCGGGAAGTGCGCTGATGTAAGGCAAGGTGGTCACCACCCGACATGCTGGAAAACAAAGCACATAGTAAGTTTCTTGGCTTGGCTCTAATGCTGGAAGCTTGGAAGTGTAGTGTCGAATAGGAGAGATAGTGCGCGCATTAATTATCGTCGGACCCGCGATGGGCGACGCCAGATGCGCTGCGAACATCCGTGGCTATATCCCATCGGCGGCGACAGGGCTGCGGGGACGATGGCGGCCCGACGGGGGCCACGACACGGAGGAGGCGCTCGGAGGACATGGGGCGATTGTCGAAGGTGGCTTGCCGTCAACGATTAGCCACCCAGCGTCGTCTTGTCTCTGTGGTGGAGGGGGCGCCAGGCGGGCGCCGGCGGCGCTGGCGCTGTTCCGAGCGTTGGTGGACGCCGAAAAAAACTACCGCTTCACCGCAGCGTTGCTGTCAAGCATGATTCGGCATTAGGCTCCGAATTCGCCCGGCAAGCGCTTCCGATACCCCTAGGGTTGTACCACCACCACTGTGGTGATGTCTACGGTTAACCAAGGTGACCTATTTCCGTTGATTCATACACCACAATTCTATAAAGTTCCCATTATCGTAGTTTCGTCTCTGTCATTAAGAAAGTAAATTCAGCACGTTCATCTTAGCAGTATCCGCTGGAGCGGCCGCTGGAGCAGACGCTGGTGCTGCTGTAGTCGCTGGTGCTGCTGGAGTCGTCGCTGGTGGCACCGGAGGCTGCTGCTTGATCGGCGGCAACGTCACCGGGCCCATCAACCCCACCGGGGGGAGCGACGTAGCGAGGTCGGGCAGCTCGGCGGGCGTTCTCAACGGCGTTTCCAACGGCGAAAACATAAACTGGCCCGGGTAGTGGGGCGTCGCCGACCGCAGGCGCTTGGTGATGTGGCCGTCGTCGTCGATCAGCACGAGCCCGAGTCCTTTGGGCACCTGGGGCGCTTCGGGCAGAGTACAAAGCAGCAGCACCGCCGTGACGTTATTGGAGAACATCGGCAGGGTTTCCCGAGTGACCGTAGGCGGCGGCAGCATCGCCCGCGGTCGCGGCGCTACTGGCGCCATCGTCGTGGGTCCAGCGGCGCCAGCGGCGCCGTTGATGGCGCCGTGGGGGAAGTGAGGTGGCGGCATGATCGTCATCGGCACCGGCTGGTGGATCAATACCAGCGGCTGGTGGGCGCCGCTCATCACGTAGCGCGGGGGCAGCGCCGGCGCCATCATGGGGTGGTCGTGGGCCACCGGCACGTAGTAGATGGGGTACCCCGGCGGCGGCGCTCCCGGCATGGCGCCCATGGCGCCCATGGCGCCCGGCGGCGGGTACATGGGCGTCATTTGCACTTCTCGCGGATCCTTTCTCCGCTTGCGAACCAGGGGGTTGTTGTGGATCCGAAGGTGGCGAGTCAACTCGTCCGATCGCAGGAACCGCTTCAGACACCCCGGAAACGTACACCCGTGGGGCTTTTCCCCCGTGTGGGTGCGGATGTGGCGAGTCTGGTGCTCTAGGCGGTTGAAGGCCTTATCACAAAAGGTACACTTGTAGGGACGGTCCTTCTTGGGCGGCATCGCGGCGGCGGCAGCAGCTGGCGAAGGCAATTGGGGCAGGGCTAGGGAAATCACTTTGGGCGAAGGTAAAGGGGATATAGTGGTAGCGCTGACAAAGTGGGTGGCGATGGAAGTGACGGGTGGTGGTGAGATATCGTGGGTAAAAGCGGGACGAGAGAGGGGCAGGCGACAGGCTATTTATTTTGGGTGCCCCCGCGCCCCTCCTCCGGCCACACGACAGACGCATGCACCAGGGTCTGGGCTAACCTGTCGACGGGTACAGTACCCAAAGTGGTGTCGCTATGCTTGTGCTTTTTCCTCCGAGCCGACTGTGTGCAGGATTTGTTACTTGTCACCGACAAGCCGAATTGGGAGGGGTGGTTTGGGGTGGTGAGCCCGGGGCTCGGGCCGCAGCCATAACGGGCGACGGGCGCCAGCTGAGAGCGAAAAAAAAATATTTTGCATCCGAGGGGCAAGAGAGGGGTGGTTACCCCAGGGGGAAGCGAACCCCCCGTTGCCAACCGGTAATTTTCTTTTTTTTATTTTATTTTTGTCTAATCCCCTCAGACACCACTAACTACGATAACGGTACGATACACTCCCATCGATCGGACGTTACCGGTGGATCGTACCGTTGTCATAACCACGGTGGGTTTTTTTTTGCTTACGGAGAGAGGGTCCTCGGCTAATCGTACGTTGGGAATGTAGCTTCCGGAGTTGCTTTAGTTTCCCAATTTTATGGGCCCGACATCTGCATGCAGTGCATATGAATGGGGTGCCCCGGCTTGCCCCCATACGCTGACGGCATCACAAAACTGTCACCGGTGATACCGTTTTTTTTCCTGTCGCTAGTGGCATTGCCGTTGCTGCAGGGCGAATTACCCGATCGGGACAGAACTGCCCTCCGGCGAACGTCTGTACCAAAAACGGCTTCGAGAACGTGGCTAGGGGTTGGGGAAAAATCCTGGGGAAGAGGGGTGCAGCCGACGATTGTTGTCGGTCAAGTGTACGTGTTTTTGGGTGAAATAGTGAGGGTGATGTGTATATGGTATTGCCCTGGTTAGTAGGGTTACTCTTTGTCTCTATCTAGTGTTGTTGGTAATTGTGGCGTTTTGGGGGGAGAGATATGTCGATATCTCGCTAGCAACAACCTGGAGATGACGATACGTCGTGCTGCTGCTTATCTCCAACTTAGCCCGCTCGGCTTATTAGCCTGTCGACTGTGTCCCGCTCAGGGGTCACAGCTCCGATACGTGCACCCGGTGGTGCTCTCTCACCCGCACTAGTGTCTTTTATCACATGCTTGGTTCGGGACATTGGCAAAATTCCACTAGAAACGGCCAGCGGCACCTTCGCCGAGGAGGCAAGTTTCACATGCACCCTTCGGACCAAGCTAAGCGGCGACAAGTGCGGCGCAACCGTAACTGCCAGGTGGGCTGATTTGTATACTGTAATTCACCCGCACGGCTGCTTCGTCCGAGGCTTAACGCAGGTGACAAACCCCAAAGCAAAAAATAGACCCTAGTGTGATTATCATATGCTAGCGACTCATGAAGTACCATTGTCGGCGATCTTGTCCAAGCCGTCGACCAGCGAGAAATCACCCCATTGATCGAACCATTGGAGGTTAAGAAGCAAGTCGTCAAACGCCTCCTGGTCATCGTCAACCGGCACGTCTTTACCGAGCAACGTCTGGTACTCGGGCTCGTGCGGCGTCGAGTCGTCTTGCATCACCCCCAACTGACTGAAGCTGGCTTGATTAACGTCACTCAGTCCGTGGTCAATCCCTACCGACTTGATGGCATCGAGATCTTCTTGGAGCCGTAGCAGCAAGATGTGGTTGGTCATCTTCACCGCCCAGATACACTCCTTGACCATCTTAAACCGTTCTCTGACCACTAACTTATTAGCATCGTCTCGCACCGGCAGTTTGCGTAATATCTTAAGGTATTTGACCAGTTTGTGCAATAATTCTCGTGCTTGACTGATGAAGGTACCACCGTGAATAAGACAACAGGCGCCGATACCGGTATTGAAGAGTAAGAGCATTGTAAGCCACCACGGCACAAAGAGCTTGCCGGCACGATGGAGACGTTCGACGATATCGATGGTTCCTTGCATCGCATCCACCACCATGGTGATCTTAAGTGCTTGCGATGTGTGACGATCCAACAACGCGTACAACAGTTTGCCGTGGACGGTGAGGACGAGGTCGTAGTAGTGGAGCTTGACCTGGGCGTAGACGGTGACGCCGCCTTCCTTGATGATGCTGGCGTTGGCAAACCCGTTTTCGTCGAGCCACTGGTTCAACTGGTAGAGCTCGGTGTTGATTTGTTGGAGCTTGGAAAGCTCGAGCACGTCGGTGGGACTGGTGTGGACGAAATTAGCGAGTCTCAGGATCTGGATCATGGCAAACGCCGGGAGAGTGATCCACGTATCTCTGGGGGATGGTGGGTACTCGAGGGGAGGGAAGTTACGGCCCCGGTCTTCGTCACGAAGAGTACAGTACTTCCCCAGCTGGAGACCAAGCACCCGGTCCATCGAGTATACCGACCAGAACACGCGCCGTGCTTTGACTTCTTCGTAGGGAGTACACGAAATCCACTGTTGCAGGTCGAGCCCCAACCCCATCAGCTTACACATGATGATGGCCTGTCCTAACGCGTGGTACATTGACGTTTGGCGATAGGCGATGCGCAAGTACATGGTGATCAAAAGCCACCCCTGGCAGAGCTCAAACAGCTCCCACTCAAACAGCAACACCAGAATCACCTTGTGAGCATATTTAAACAACGTTTCTTCGAGCTTGAGCATGGCCATCAGCGGGTTGGCCAGCAGCATCTGCTTCATACGGATGGCAAGCACGTAGCACAACATCAAGATCGCCGAGAACAACTTGGCGTGGTACGCCTTCAGCTGGCGATCATTAACGCTGGGATGGTCGTCGTCGGGCTCGGCCATCAACTTGGAGTACGCCACCAACTGGTCGCGAAACACCGTCTCGTGGATAATGGCAAATAACGGGTTGATCTCCTGGAAAAAGTAGTTTAAGTACTCGGTCTCATCGAACAACCCGTTGATCTCTGGTGTCGGTGGTAACAGCTCTGCCAGCAAGTAGTGGGTACCACTCATATTCCAGGCAAAGTACTGAGTTCTGGGGATCCGTACCTTGGCTTTGGACTCGTCCAGCAACTGGGTGTATATCTGCTTACAGAGAGCGTTGATCAACGAGTTTTGATGTCGCCGCAGATAGCGCCACTTGGCGCTTTCGTTAAGCAACAAGTTCTTCATATCGGGGTGGACCGGGTCGTCGCCGGCAGCGGGAGAAATCACCCGGTCGCCCCGGGGCAGAAGCAACAGCTCCAAGTACTGGACGCGGTTCTCCAAGTGGCGCACGTACTCGGCGCCCGTCGGCTCCATCTGCGGAAGCCCAAACGGCTCCACCTGGCGAAAGTCGGCCTTGGGCCGCTTTACTGGGGGTTGCGCTGGCAGCGCCGCCGTCGTCTCGGCAAGCGTGGTATACGTACACAGCTTCTTGTGCTTGTTACACGTGACACAGGGATTGGTCCCCAGACACTTGATCTTTTGCAGCCGGCACCGGTCGCAGGCGCGAGTCACCCTCATTCGGCGCCGGGCCAACGTCAGCGTGAGCGGCGGGTGGGCGGGCTGGAGCACCGGCGGCGGGAGCTGGTGCCGGGGGTTATACGGGGGGAACACTCCCACCTTAGGTGGTGGCCAGGCGATGACCCAATCACCATCAATTATAAATGGGCTTTCGTGGCCATTGACTGACAATACCATACCCAAAGCGATGAATATCAATGAAGAAGTCTTTTCCTTGGATC
>JAKTSL010000145.1:0-24504 GCA_030580175.1 Diutina pseudorugosa
AAAGCTGAGGTTGATAACTTCATGAACCAAGGCGCATTCAAACCGGTGGACAAAATCCCGGAAGGTTATAAACCGATTCCACTTACGTGAAACATCTCATATCGGGATATCAATCGGGCCAGCGGGTGATAAATCAGGATACCAAGAACCGGTAGCAGCACCGCGCCTGTTCTTGGTGTTCTTGGTTGTGGATCATCAGCAAGAGCCCCCACTGCTGCAACGCCAGGTCCAATTGCGGCTCTTTATCATGGTAGGCGGGGAAGATCCATGATGGGGTATGGTCAACTCCGACGGATTTCGCGTCGCGACGCGATGAGCCCCGCTGCACCAACCGATAAGATCAGGAATGATTGAGAGATATTAACTTATGAGGGATACGATTATCGCTGGCACTTTCGATTACGGTTCCTACTACTTCTGTAACACTTATGAATCGAATGAAAGCAACCACCGTCACTAAATGGGTTAATGGTTGCTTAACCAGGCACTTGTCTCACACTTACCCCGCGTATTGCAAGGGAAACTACGGTTTACGCCACCTGGTAGCGACTCAAAGATGGCTTACTATGTTATAGCCGGTGGCCTTTTCACCTGGACAAAGTTTGACGGAATTTGACGGAAGTTGTCGATTTGTCGATTTTGTCGATTTGGGCCTAGGGGTTGGTCGCACCAAAAACACGCATTCTGTGCAATAGCGAGCTCGATACCGATAAAAGCGGAGATGCGATACTTGGGTTTTATAGAGCAAAATGCCGGCTTCATGCTAGATGGCTTTGTTTTCCGCAAACCCTTAACCCGGCTGAATAAATCGCAAAAATGACCACTCAAAAAACGTCAGATCGCATGAAATCTGGTTCCAAAAAGTTTCGAAATTGTGGCTTTTCAACTAATCATTATAAAGATAGAGACGTTATGAATGCAATGGATGTTTCATTTTTCCGTTTACCGCTTTTGATGGTGCAATCTTCGTCAATTCATAATTTATGGTTAGGCGCGATGATCCGAGAAAACCCCAAACCCCAGCCGTCGATGTCAAACATCAAAAAAAATCACAAAATTTTTTTTGCTCTGATTTATGGTCTACATGACTGGTAGATGCCGAAAAGCCTATTTGTGGCGATTTTTTTGGTGTGAAGTTTGTCAGAAACCGACTTGTAACTCGTTATCTCTTGTACTGGACTAACCGATCAATAAGCATGTCAAGCAAGTAACCCATGAGTCCAACAAAAAGCAGTCCGAACTTCATGGCTCCAGCAACGATCTCCATCACCTTAGAGCAGTTCATTATGGTAGCAAGATCGGGTAAAATGGACAAGACCAAACGATCAACAAACTCGGGAACTTTGGCCAACAACGCGAGGCTATCGGCGGCATGTGAGAGGAACCTAAAGCCACAGGAGTTGGTTGAAATATGGCAAATGAATCATCGTGGTCTACCTTGCAAGCGCTGAGCTTAGTACTGCTTTGTTCAGCAAGACCAACACGAAGCTTACCTTCAAGCAGACAAACAACAAACTTGGCCTCATTCACATTGGCGTCGCACGCCGTCAACATCTTGATGATGATGCCAATCTTACGATTCTGAGCATCGGTCCCCTTTGTCTTGGCAATATGGGTGAGACTCTCAAACACCCCTTCCAAATCCACCGGCGCCGGCTTGAGCAATGTCGGTTGACCCAGACGAAACTGCCGTGCTACCGTACCCAAGTCTTACAGCATCTTATAGTCCAGCTTGCGAGCTTAATGTTAGCCGTCGACCTGCCGTAACACTCGTGGATAGCCATGATCAATAACGTCTCACCAAGACCCAACTCGAGTTTAGGCTCGTAGTCAGGGTCAAGGCGATTGATACAAAGGTAGAGCACCTTGGTGAGCATGTCCGGGGTCGATTGGTTCAACGTGTCCAAGGACAGACATATCGCCGTCATTCCAAGTCTCAGTGACGTGGCCCCCACTTCATCCATTACACGGGTTAGATTGGCAAAGGGAAACTTGTTTGTCGTAGTGATGAAGTGGAATTCTTGGTGACTTTTCTGGAGACTTCATGGGCGATAATTGCTGGAACAGTTCTGGCGTTGCTTTCTTGGGCTGGGAGTTAAGCCGCCAGCAAGCCAAAGAACCGGGCGATCGGTTGCTGTTGAGGCATATGGACAAGGGGAAACTGCAATTGATCCACCCGCAATCGTTGGTGTATGAAGCCTCGATTTAGCGTACAAAGCAACGGGGCTAGGGAGCGGATATGGCGGGAGATGGCCATCTCTTGACGCGTCGCGTGTCGCGTGTTATGGTGGCAACACAGAGGATGGGGGTTACGCGCCCGGGAGTCAACAGGGAAAATGCGATGACGTCTTCCGCTATTATATGAGCGAGTGTGATCGTCAAGTCCGTGGCGTTAGCGAATGCTTTGGATGAAACTAATGAGTTCGTGATGTGAAACCAGTGTTGGTGGATTGTTTGCGTGCTTTGGTTTCAGGTGGATGCGGTTCAGTGTGGGCGTGTCTCAACGTGGTTGGTTTGTGTGTGTGTGGTTGTCTCAGAGATGAGTTGATATAACATACAATCATGGACTACACTGTGGATGTATGCTTTGCTGGAATGCTTCCGACAACTATCCTCGCTAACTGGGACTTGATGACCTCGATTCACCGTCCGGTGACCCCCCGCTTGGCTTGATTGCTCCATGAGTCAAATCAAGATATCCATCCCAACTCCAAGTCCCTATCAACAAGTCAAAACCTGGTAAGCGTGGTTTAGCTTCACATGCATTTTTTCTGTGGTTGTGCAACTGGGTATGTTCTCAACAGGAGCATTCTTGCCATGGACAACCAGGAGCACATGCCCATTCGAGTTAGCGAGAATCTTCGTGTAAAGTTTCACTGAGTGCTTCCTAACTATGTTAATTCGAAGGCTTTGACCTTATGTGTCATTCTCCGAAGGCCTTAGAGGTGAGATTCGGCACTTGAAGTCTCGGAAAGAGTTGGTGATGTCCTTTGGCTATCCATGGAGATAAACACAACATTATGAGAGTCCTAGCTCGGATTTCAACATAGTTGGAGGTAGCGGAAGTTTCGCTATATTTTGTGGAGCGAATTGTTTAAGCGAACCGTTGGCCTGGAATCAATCGAAGAATGCCTTTTGGGCTCACGGTCTGGGTGTCGCCAGGCGACGAATCATAAACCTTTGGCAATCGGAATGTATTGGAAGATATTGCAACAACAATGCTATCATCGACACACGTGTTCGACGTACGACCCATCGTGTGAGATGCAATCCTGGAAGACTGGTGTTGACTCAACTATACTTGCGTGCTACTTTTGAGGGTAGAGTCGAATGGAGCATTTCAGCAAGTCTTGCAATTGGGATATCTTACACTTATGATGCCATCATGCGGCTTACTTTTTGGGATACTCGGGCTTTGGTGCTGCTCGCAACTTTGGCAACGACTCTGTCGCCAACTACTTCCGGGTGTTGCGGGCAGCGGTGAACAAGGACCGCGACAAAGTGCGCCGGCTGTTGGTGAAGCTTGGCTTCTTGACCGGGCTTGATCTTAGTTGAACGTCGGCGCCATGCTCAACGAGCGGTTGACGCCGCCGCCAGAAGCGACCTACTCTTTACACAGTAAGTTGCTGGGAGTAAGGAGTAAACAAACCGTTCATGTTACGACACTTGTCAGTTAGATATTATCCACCTCACCCTGAGCTTTTTGCTTGTTCCCACCTCATCGTCAAGACTAATAGTTTGACTCAGTCATATCTACAAGCATAGCCCTTGTGAGATGGCATTGGAAGCCACTGATAGCCGTTATTCAGTTCAAAGCTATTTGGTTCCGTTTCAACGTGATGCTGAATTAAGTATCATCAGTTACATTTACCGTCGGTTGATCTATGACGACTAGTATGTGAACACGTTTTTGGATACTATTACCATGACCAAACGGCACTTTAACCAAGGCACGAAAGGCGCTGGGCGTCAGGGTCGCTTGTTGTGGATATGTTCACGGCTTTTTGTACGGTTAGCAACACAAACTAAATGGTAGATTTTGACGGCATTGGCCACGCCTAATGTGGCCAATTGGAGGTACTCATTGTGGTCTAGAAACACGTGGCTTTTTTTTGAGCCAATGTTCAAAATTTTGATGAGTTTGATGGTTTGTGATGGTTGAGCTGGAAGATGGGTTGGCAAGAGTATTTGACTCTGCCACGGCGAAAGGTTGACTCGGGTGCGAAACACCAAACTTACACTGACCCCGCGTATTGCAAGGGAAACTACGGTTTACGCCACCTGGTAGCGACTCAAAGATGGCTTACTATGTTTTAGCCGGTGGCCTTTTCACCTGGACAAAGTTTGACAGAATTTGACGGAACTTGTCGATTTGTCGATTTTGTCGATTTGGGCCTAGGGGTTGGTCGCACCAAAAACACGCATTCTGTGCAATAGCGAGCTCGCTACAAATAAAAGCAGAAAAGCGATACATGGGTTTTATAAAGCAAAATGCCGGCTTCATGCTAGATGGCTTTGTTTTCCGCAAACCCTTAACCCGGCTGAATAAATCGCAAAAATGACCACTCAAAAAACGTCAGATCGCAGGAAATCGGTTCCAAAAAGTTTTGAAATTGACGCTTATTAGGCAATCACTATAAAGATAGAGACGTTATGAATGCAATGGATGTTTCAGATTTCCATTTACCGCCTTTAATGGTGCATTTTACGTCAATCAATTGAGGTCAATTCATATACGGTTAGGCGCGATGGTCCTTGAAAACCCCAAACCCCAGCCGTCGATGTCAACCATCAAAAAAAATTGGAAAAATTTATTTGCTCTGATTTATGTACTAAACGACCGGTAGATACCGAAAAGTTTAATTTTGGCGATTCTTTTGGTGTAAAGTTTTATAATAACCGACCTTCAACCTACTAACACTTTAACTGGACTTACCAGTCAATTGGCATGTCAAGCAAGTGATTCATGGGCGTAGTAATGAACGATTACACTTTCCTGGCTCCAGCAATAGTCTCCGTCATCTTAAAGCAGCTAATCCTGGTAGCAAATCGAAGTAAATGCACAAGACCAAAGGATCAACATTTGACCCCTTAATTCAAGGTAGAGCCCGTGTTGGTCGATACTACGTCTCCCACTAACTATTATATGTCAATTCATTACCATTTATGGAGCGGCGTTCACTTGCGGTCTTTTTTAAATGTACCCAAGGCACTTTGTCACCTCCACGGGTACTTTGGCCAACAACACTGTCGCCTAATACTTAATTACGACGTTTGTTGAGTTGATTTGTCACACGTGAATATATTTGAATTAACTCTATAGTCTATTTACTTGTCCTTGCGCTTGTGGGTCTTGAACGCATCCAGTTCGACGTAGCGAGAACCGACCACCTTGTTGCCGTTGTGGACTTCGGTCTTCCGCAAAAAGTCCAATTGCACCAACCGAGGCCAGTCAACAAACTGGTACCCGGCCTTGCTAAGGTAGCGGAACAGGCGGACGTTGAAGGCAATGCACAGCACCAACACCACCAAGTTACGCAAGGCAAATAACGATCCCTTGGGGAAGACGAGCATCGCCAAGAAGATCACCACCAGCGTCCCCATCAAGTAGGGTAACAACTGGTCATAAGGAGGACGAGTGTCAATAAATGGCGATTGCACCAGGTCCTGGTAGGGGCGGTAGATCCCCAAAATCAAGTCATAGGCGTCTTGACGGTGGCCATCGGACAAGTTGTTTTGGTAGTACCGCAGAATCGAGTTTTGCAAGTCCTTAAGCGCCCCTTGTTTAGTTCTCTTACCGGTACGAGTGTAGTCGGTTTTAAGAGCCCCGGTACCCGAGTAAGCCTTGGACACGGCGTCGGCGTTGTCGGCCCACGCCAGCATAAACACCAAGTTGAATTGGGGGTCGGCAAGTTCCCAGGGCGTCGATTCGTTGACGTAGCCCTGTTCGGTGAGCAGGCGTTGCAATACCCAGCGAGCGATCGTCAGTTGGACGACGTTGGTCCGGTCCAAGCAGTCCATACAGTTGGTACGGACGACCTTGGTCTGGGTGCTGATGATCTTGGCGTTGCCCAAGTCGTAGTGGAACACGTTGTCCAGGGTGTAGCCCAACCGCACGAGGACGTCGAGCAACAACTTGACCCGGTCCCACCGCATCTTCAGACACTCGTGGTGGAAGTCAAAGTAGATGTAGTTGACGCGGTCGGCCAATTGGGGTGGTAACGTTTCCACGGCGCTTTCGTAGGCGTCCTTGACCGGCTTTTCGTACCCCAGCTGGTTGACCAAGTTGACGCAGTACTGGTCGCCGTACAACTTCACCTGGGTGTCAAAGTGCTTTGCGGTAGCATCGGCCAGCGACTGGGTGCTGACAACGAGGTTGGGTTTGTACTTAAGGTTGTTGATTTCCGCCCAGTACACGGGGACCGACCCCCGCGTCTGTACAAGCGAGTACAACTGGTTTTGCGACGTCACCACCACCTGTTCGGTTTCGTTGTAGTTGGCGACGTTGCCCTGGGTGTCGATACCGCGGCGGAAGTAGCGGGTGCCCGCTCTCAGCACCAGGCGCCGCGTAATCAAGGCGAACTCGAGGTACTGGGAGTGGGCAAACTGCACCGTGTAGCTGTGGACGTAACCATAAATGACGGGGGTGACGAACACGCCGGCCTTGGCTGCGACCAAGTTGGTGCAGAGGTAGTGGTTCCACCAGAACCGCTGGTCGTAGGACTTCAGCTCGCCGGTGTACTGGCGTTGAAGGGAGTTGGTCAAGTCGTACTCGTTGTTGATACTGAAGTAGAGAGTAGCCTTGGCCAAGTGGGCCTTGAGAAGCCGCACGTACTCCTGCTCTTCACTCAGCTTCTTCGCCACCTCCAGCACCGTCCCCACCGGTAATACTCGCGTGGCGTCAACTTTACCAATTTCCTTGCCCATGACACGACCAACGTTGTGGTAGGAGTCGACGATGATGACGTAGGTGTTGTACTTGAGCTGGATCGTCCCCAAGATCGCCGCCACCGTTTGTGACGGGCCCGCCAGGGTAAGGGCGGGTGCCGTTGTCAACACCAGAGGCGGGTTGTGGCCCGAGAGCTCCAAGTACTTTTGGCTGGCCACATGGGAGAACACGTGGGTGCCGTCGCTCGAGCTCCAATACAGTAACGACATTGGCTAAGGGACACCGCTAACCGACTGGCAAACACTGGGTGTGAAGGTGGTGGTAAAGGAAGAGGAGAGAGTCGGTGCGCGCGGGTGTGGTGGCCTTTAATAGGATGTGCGAAGCATGTGACCTTTCGATGGTATTGCCAAGCGGGGACAAAACCGATTTGGGGGAGATTACGGGGCGCTGCTTGGTGTTGGCAATTCCCCTGTGGAGTTTTTGATGTAGTGGTGTTGACGTTGTAATGTTGAGGTTGTCGTGGTGGGTGATTGTAACACGTTGGTAGTGGTGTTGTTTGGTAGTGATGGAAATGACGTGGTGAGGAGACAAATGAAAAGAACAGTAAGAAAAAAGTGTCTGAAGAAATGTGGCAAGCAAATCAAGCCACAAAAGATGGCTTATGAGTACATCCCAACTGTGGAGATGGCGATTGAAGATATCCGCTAATTTTGTTTGTGGCGTTGAGCCGCCAGATATGGTGGTGAGCACTTCCGGCGAGCCGACGATACATGTACGCACCGAACACGCGTCTTTGATCTGTCACGATCGGCTGGTCGTTACTTGGCTCGTGATGTAGTTGACAACAACGTGGGGAACACATGTAGTCATTGAGTAACCATTGGTAGTGTAGACATGACAATCATCGTAGTCAATTTATTCAACCAACCAGTCCACTTTGTACCAACAGTTGTACCTAACAACCATAGTTAACAATTATAGCTATCCTGGTAATATCTAGAGATTTTACGTGAGTTAGGTCGTTATCTTCTTTATCAATGGTTTGTGATAGTAAGTCTACTGTCGTAGTCGATTTTTGTCGGCGACGCTCGAGGTCGGGGAGCAAGCCGCACTTTTTTCCATCGCGCCAGCGCCGGCGCCGTTCCCAGTTGTATCCACACTAGCCATGGGGGACGTGCTCGAACAGCTGTTGGACGAGATCATCGGCGACAACAAGCCGCTGCGGGCGCCGAAGAAGCTTGCCTCCAAGAGCTTGCGGGGCCACGGCGACAAGCTCCGCCGGGGCCAGCGCCGCTCGCGCCCCGGCGCCGCCACCAAGGGCGTGCCCGCCGACATCAACCTGCTTTGCCACGGCCGCCCCGTGTTGCGGGTAAAGAACATCCATCCTGACCTTAATGGCGAGGATCTCAGCAACTTGTTTGGCGAGGTGCTGCCCGTGGACTTTGTCAAGTTTGATGCTGTCGACGACACCGTCGCCTACGTGTGTTTCCAGAGCGACAACAAGCGCAGCAACGGCGTCGCCGTCGCCAAGTACGACGGGCGCAAGGCGATGGGGCGCGTGATCACCGTCGAGGTGGCGGGGGCGCTGTTGGCCGACCGCATTGGCGGCGGCGGCCGTGGCGCCAATGGCCGTCGCAGCAGGTCGCGGGAGGCGACGCCCGCCGACGACGGCGCCGGTCCCACCAAGTCGCGGCGCAAGCGCGAGCGCCGCTCCGAGCGCCGGCGCCCCGAAGCCAAGCTGGCGGAGGACTTGGACGCCGAGCTCACGGCGTACATGGCCGCCGCCGAGCCCATGGACGAAGACTAAGTGTATTAAGGTTCCACCAACAACATGATGGTTTAGCTTAATCCATGACCCAGCTTTTTGTGATGCTACGGATATGATTTTGAAGTAATTTGAATGTGAATATTAGTGATTTGAGTGCTACAATGAGGTGAATTAGATGATTGAGGTGATTATAAGTGGTAGAGACCACTGTCTATAGTCTATAAACGATTTTTAGAATTTTTTTGGAAGGTTAATCAACCCATACCCTGGGTCTTTTCCACCATTTCGAGGTACAACTTCTTGGTCTTCTTGCGCCAAGTTTTCCCCCAAATGATGGTGGGAATAATTAAGGCGATGGTGACGAAGTCAATCACCGCCAACGCAATGTAGGTGTTGGTGGTCCCCGACGAGTCGAGCCACAACGAGCACACAAACGTGAAGATGCACGCCAAGGTGTTGTTGATGATCGACACCCCCACCATCCCCTGGATGACGATCTCGGGATAGCAGTCCATGAGATACAGCATGGCGGTGTCTCCCACCGACCCCCAGCCGTAGCCAATAAAGCCAAGCCCGACATAAATCGCTTGCCACGGCCACGTCTTGTCGGCGCCAACACCAAACATGATGAGACCAATGGGAGAAATGATTAACGTGATGAAGAGCAACCACAACCGGTACTCGGGCTCCATGACGCCGTTGTTGCGCTTGGCGAGCCAGAGGACGTGTTTATCGGAAAGCACCCCAGCCATGAAACAGCCGACACAGGCGCCGATCAACGTCGCCACGTTCATCACCGCCACCCCGGTCTCCAGCTTGTGCCACGGCTCGTCGTAGAAGAACGTGTCTTGCGTGGTCAAAAAGAACGTCATGTAGGCGTCCTGTAATCCCCACAAGAGTCCCAGAAGCCACACTGCTGGTAACGTAAACACCTTGAAGTAGAGTAAGAACCGCTCGAGGTACTGCTTGAACCCCCACCCTACAAGATAGGGTGATGGCGTGATGATAGCAATACGTTGCCAGTACGGTTTGAGCTTCTCTTGGTGGCTTTCGCAGTCGTGGCTGGTGGCTGGTGGAGCGACGAGCTTCTTTTCGCTGACGTGGGTCGAGTGGTGGTTGCCGTCATCGCTAAGCTTCTTTTCGTCCACGACGGGATCTTCTGAATCGTGTTTTTCCTCTAACTGACAAGGGTTGCCGTCCTCGGAGCTGGGGATGCTATTAGCATCGTACACGGGAGCGTATTTCTCTCGAGGAAACACCGTTTCCTCACAGGTCAACAACGTGACGATGAGAGTACCACCACAAATGATGGCACCCATCCACCCTACCCACCGGAACGTCATCAGCTCCGAGATGAGGTGGGCGATCAACGGACCCAAAAACGACCCCACCAGCGTCGCCAAGATGTACACCGTCAACACCGACCCCAACTGGTGCTGGAAGAAGATGTCCAGCAACGACTGTTGCACCTGAGCCTCGGCACAGGCTTCCGACATTCCCACAAACGCCTGCGACCAAATGGTGTCGGCAGTCCGTTTGGAAAGGGCAAACCACACCAGCCCCAACGTACCAGCAAGCAAACACACGAGATAGGTGATGCGGCGTCCATAGAGCGATGAAGCAGGAGCAAAGAAGATACACAGCCAGCCAATAAAGAGAAAGAGCACCCCAGCACCAGTATTCATGGCATCATACGAAATACCATAAAAGTCATTAAGCGAATCCTGAGCAGCACCAGCATCGTTAGAGGTAGCAGCAGTTAAAGCAGTAATAAACGATAGGAGAGCAAAGTGCCACAGCTTGCGCCAAAAGCTCCAGTTAAGAGGGTCGTTGGGCGACTCCAGCGGCTGGGGCATGAGGATGACGCCGTGGCCCAGCCGCTTCAACGGCTTGCCCGCCAGCTCCACCAGCAGAGCATCGGTGCCAACAAACACGTTGACGGTACCAGGAATGTAGTTGTCGTCATAGTAGTGGGCGAGGTTGGTCGCGTTGGTGAGGCCGTGAAATTGTGTCATCCGCAGAGATGCCAAGCAACGATGAGGCAGAGACAGCGACTGGGGTTCCGAATGGTGGGCAGGGGCAGCGGCGGGATCGGGGTCGGTTGCAAACTGGCAAGGAACCCGGGGATCACGTCTGGCGATGGCGGCGGCGCGCCGCTAGTATAAATCTTTTGCGGGCGCCGGCGCCCGCTGGGCGCGGGCGGGGTGCGCGAGATGAGCGCGGAGCGCCAGGGTTTAACCCTATCGGCGCCGCTCGAGGCGATGGCAATTGGGGAAGAGGAATACGACGCCCCGTGTTTAAGAGTTTGTAGCGGTTTACGAGTGAAGTGGTTGGAGCTGGGGGTTTTGCTCGTCGGGTTATGGGAATGGCGCCGTGGGCGCCCCTGGCCAGCGCTGGCGGCGCTCGCGCCTCTCATTCGGTAAGCGATCGTGTGATGTGGCGCCAGCGATGCCGTACGTCATTGACAGCAACCTCGCCCTGTCGCTGCGCGATTTCGGCACAGGGCGCCGCCGCCGTCGCTCCTTCAGGCACCCGATTGGGACGGCGGCGCTTTACCCGTGGCAAATATCTGCGCTGGTGCTGGCGGGTCGCTGTGGCTAGTGCACACGACATCACTACTAATGCCCGATCTAGGGTGAGCGTCTGCGGCACCAGCCACCCCACCCAAAAATTAGTCGACATGAAGCCATTCGGCTCACAAAGACGACGGTCGGACAGGTTGCGATAATTTGTCGATTGCCTTAGTGGCAGCTGATGATAACTAGTGAGGGGAATAATTACTATTCTGCCAAAGTCAGCCGTGCGACAGAAAAATTTCAGGGAGAAAATTTTTTCTCCTTATTGTCTCGAGGTACGAAATGGAGGTAAACGCCGTAGTCGCTGCGCGATGACATCGTTTATCCCCGAACAAACCAGGGACGATTTCGGTCAATCGAAAATACGGATAAATCAAAGATTTCGGTGAATTGAGTCAGGGACAATACCGTTAGATCAAGACAAAAACGATACGCGTGGATTTATGATATCAATGGATCAATAATACGGATAAATTGACATTACGGATAAATTGACATTACCGGTTCATCGACGATATCAATGGATTGTGGTTGGTGTAGATTGTCAAGACATTGATGAGAAATCAGAGAAGGCAGTCGAAACGGAGTCAATAATGGAGTCAATTGGGAGTCAAAAACCATCGTCATGAAAGACAATGTAATCAAGAGGCAGTCAACAATACAATCAAGAAAAGTCGATTATCGAGAAGTCGATAATCAAGTCAATAAAGAGAAGTGGTGGTAGTATCAAGAATGTATCCGTGTCATTATGCCCTGGGGGCTTTGTTATACACCGCGTATTTACAAGGAAATGGCGGGGGGGCACCCGAGAGCGCTCTTGATGGAGCCGTACAAAGTGAATTGCAACGAGGTCAAGGTACCGACCATGACCAAACGGGTGGGCAAACCGGCGAACGAGCCCTTGAACCCCAATTGCTTGGCCAATTGGAACAACAACCCCATGGTCGATTGACCGGGGGCCTTCTTGGTCTTGTTGACCTTGGACAACAAGGTGTCGGCGGGTTGCGACACGATGGCGGCGGCGCACCCAGCAATGACCCCCGAACCCAAGTTGACGGCGGTGTTGGTGACGTTCGACAATTGGTCCTTAGGGGTGGGGATGGTGGCGTAGATGGCGCCCGAAGCTCTTTCGAACACCAAGAACTTGGCGATGTTGTAAGGGATTTGCTTGAACAAGATGGGGGTGAAACCGTTGTAGAACGACCCGATACCTTCTTCCTTGGCAATTCTGGCGAACCCCGACACCAACCCGTCGGCAAAGTCGGGTTGCGACACCAATCTGATTCTGGTGGCTTCCAAGGGGCAAAGAGCAATGTCGGCAATGAATTCAGCGGCGGCGGCCGAGGCAATGTACACACCGTCCTTGTATTGCTTGGCCTTTTCCAAGCCCAACTTTTCGATGCACGCCTTCTTGAAGAATTCGTAACCGCCGAACTTGAAGGCACCTTGCAACGAGTACCCCAACACGGTGGGACCCAACCCGGTCAAGAGCGCGCCGGCACCTTCGTTTTGGATCACTTGCTTGAACGAGCCGATCATCCCCTTGTTGTACACGGTGGGTTCCAATTGGATCTTGGTCTTGACGACATCGATGGGGGTCATGGCCCCGTGGGTGAAACCACAGCCAATGGCACCAGCCAAGGCGAACTTAGCGTAGTCCAAAGCCGTAAATTGGGGGATTTGTTGATCTTTAGTGGCCATATTGAATGTATGGATAAGTTAAAATTTTTCACAGCGGTGGTGAGGTTATAAATGGTTTTTTTCGCTCCCGACTGTGTACAGGCGCGCGTCGGTCAATCACGGAGAAAAGAATCCCCGGGAAATGATTGGCTACCACGTGGCGAGGGGGTTTACCACCACTTCTGGCTCGCCAACGACGCCGCTAGCAATGGTAACCGATATAAAAAGTCCATGCGACCTTCGTCAACCGGTACCTGACGTGGTCGCGTCAGTGGTGGAGGGTAGCGCTGCCACTTTCTTTTTTTTGCGTGGAAATCCCGCAATCGTCGCTCGCTAGAAATGTGAGATCAATCCAGGTGTCAACACCACCCACCATTCGGCCCGGGCCGCCACAGTCGCCAGCGGTTAGCCGAATCCCCGTAATTATTGCCGACAACTCCGTTGCCGTCACCAGTTAAACAAATCAGCCATTGTCGGGAGTTATTGTCCACCAACTGACCTCGTTAACCCCGATTCCGTGCTCCGTATCCACAAGGTTAACCCGGCCGCCTCACGCGCACCATGACATCGGCGAGCCACAATGGAATTTTCGTTTGTCGCAGCCGTGTTGGTGAGTAAGAGTCAAAGGTAAACACTAACGACAACGAGGCGTTAATGATGACGTGTAATCGGAGAGAGTAACAATCTCGGTATGTTTACCATCATTCAACTATTACCAAAACCGAGTTCCACCGAAAATAGCCACTGAATGGTGCCAAGAGTATGCAATCCGGTTGAAATGGTGCTGAGCCAGGGAGGTGGACCGCGTCTCGGCCGTGAGCGACGGCAATGACCATTTCGGAGTCAGCGCGCACGGAAGCCAATTCCGTAATGACCAGGGGAACAGGAAGATGGCTTAAAATTTGATAGAAACCAATTGGGAACTTAAGGGCCAACGTAGTCTGTCACGAAGCCATCAATTTGTAGCAGTTTATTGTCACTGTCAGTCGTCTCCGTAGTTCCACGGATCGCCAGCCCATAGAAATGCTCGGGGGGATCGTTAGACCTTTTTTTTTTTTCGGGCGACTTCAACTTGTGTGCAGTACCACACTGGCAAGATAATCGCATCTTGATCGACCGCTGGCAAACTCACCCGACCAAGAGGTTCAGATGGCCTCCAATGAAGTGTTAGCTACGCTCTACGAGGATCTCCAGCTATCGAAGCTGGCGATTTCGCAGATCCAGGCGACATTTGCACAGATCGGCCAGCGGGCACTCACGCCCGAAACGTACAACGGGCTCGTGCAGTTGACGCTGGGCAATGCCCAGGTCGACCCCGAGCTAGCAGCGCTATTCGATCGTACTAAGCTGCTCCTTAATCTGAGCCAAGTAAAGGTAGCGGTTCGGCTTCGCGAGTTGATGGAGCAGCATCAGTTGCCGGTCATCGATGCCCTTCAAAAGATCAACTTTAAGGCACTGCGGTCGGGCAAGGAAGTCAGCCAGTTCCTCGACTGGCAGCCTCTGGCAGCCAATGCCGTCAAACCTAAAACCATCACCGACGACGCCGGCGAGTCGTGGCCGCCATTCTTGCCCCTGATATCTCTGGACGTGCTCTTGTTGCGAGCGCTCACCGACAAGCTGTGGCGGCTGCCACTGGACTATATCGAGCTGCTGGAGCTTAATGACTTTTTCCGAGCCCACAATGGCAAATTGGCGGTGAAAGGGGCGCTGGTGTTGCGGTTAGCTCTCGATGAGGTCATCGATGATGCTTATCCCACCATTGGCGCCGAAGAATTGAGTTACTTGGTCAATCAAGCCTCGGCGGATACGGCGCTTGCCAAGTTCGCTTTGGGATACAGTTTGCTCGATGGTTACCGCTATTGTCTTAGTGACCAGCTTTCTGAAGAAGACAAGGTGGCTCTCGTGGCTCGATTATTCCTCGCATACATTGGCGCGTTGGTTGCCGATGGCTATACCGTTGAAACGATTACCAAGTGGATTGCCAAGCTCTACAAGCCGCTATTGAAGAATTTCGGCGAGTTTTCCCTGTTGCTGATGGCGGAGAACGAACTCAACATGTTTATCAGTCTGATTCCCGACAACCAACTTGCGTTCAAAGAGACATTTGATGACGACTTGGGGGTGCATACTTGCGAGGTGGTATACGGCGATGGCGAAGTGTTGGGTCTGGCAACGGACTCGGAAAGTGCCGCCAACGCTCGACAAAAAGCTGCATTTGCCGTCATTAGCGACGCTACGCAAATGACAAAGATCGCCCGAGAGATGATCAATCGTCACGTACAAAACCTGAAGTCCTCCGAACTCTTTGTTGTGGATAGTGCCAACGGCGCCTCTCCGTTGACGTTGGCGCTGCCGCTTATGCAACTCAAGCAAAAGCTTGACGAAAACACTATGACCGCTAACGTCGTCTACACTCCAATTGCCCAGGAGGTGGTGGCGACGATATATGTCAAGGGGGTTAGCATCGGTGAAGGTATCGACACCTCAAAGAAGGCAGCACTCGTAAAGGCTGCCCAACACGCTAATGAGCGAAGCGGATCGTGGCAGTCATGGTTCGCGGCGATCAAGAAGCCCGTCAAGAAGGCTGCTCTCAATTACTAGTTTCATACACTGAATCGACGCTGATTCCGGAGTATTAATATAAACATCACTTGAAGTCGCCGTTAGTCGGTGTAATTGCTGACTGACTAGCCTAAACGCCATTGCATTGCCATTTGTATGTGTGGAGGTACACTGCTCTTGTACTTAGCCATCAATAGAAACAAATTCCAACAAGTTTTTAAAATCTATGGCGATCGTGTTGGACTCCTTTTTCCTACAATAATTTTTTTCAACCAGTCTTTGGTAGTATAACGGTTAGTATTTCCGCTTGTCACGCGGGAGATCGGGGTTCGATTCCCCGCCAAAGAGCTTATCTTTTTGTTTTTCTCGATTTATGCACTAATAGTCCTGAAATATTGTCTTTTCGTGAAGCTCAACGAGTATAGACTCGTCAAATCATGATTCTACAGAATTTTTTTTTTCTATATTTTGGATAGTAAAGCATGTAAGTGTTCAGTCGGTCCCGTTTGTTGGATGTTTTGCTAATTTTTGTGAGTACCGAACTATCGCAATTGTATTGCAGATTTCCTTCTTAATGTCATCTACGAATAGTTAATTGAACTAAAATGTAGAAGGCGATGACTCAAAGATTGAACAGACGGTATCAACGTCTCATTAGGGATCAATGGCCAAAATATTTGAGTATTCGACGCCATGTGTTGATATACATGTTAATAAAAAGCTCTTAATTATTCGGCATGCCAGAGAAAAGTGAGCTGAAGCTTTTCTCTTTTTTTTTATATCGTTTATGCTTTGATATCTATCTGTAAAAACCTATATGGGTCATTTAGAGTCTCCGCAAGAGATTATTTTTTATAGGTAGAACATCGGGATAGACATCTGCAGAAAGCTTTTTGGAGAACCTATTATCCTATTCATTAACGCTCGAATTATTGGTGCCAATACCTTCATCACTGGTTCCGTAGTCTAGTTGGTTATGGCGCATCCTTAACACGGATGAGGTCCCCGGATCGAGCCCGGGCGGAATCACTTTTTTGGGTCGTTGAGGTAATAGAAACCTTCCGCTTCATTGAGAGTTACTTTAACTTCTTTATTTTTCCATTCTGCCCCACTTTTCGACCAGTTTCGGCCAATTTGAGAAGGCAGCGATTTTCAATGGTCACCAAAGCATACTACATCCGAAGTTACAAGAATGAAAAATAGTTAGATGAACTCTCGCCATGAAAAATATCAGTACTAATAGCCATATTCCTTCAATCAACAAATCAGATTAATAAAAGCCTACTGAGTATTTTCATGAGAAGAAGAAAAAGCACAATAAGTCACTAATACAGCAGCCGAAATCTTTTACTATTACAATAATTTAAACAGATGCTTGTATTGATAAATTATCTATTTCTTAGATTTCTTTTGGCGAGAACTCTTGGGTACTCTCGCCAACCAGTAAAGGAAGATAGCAGCAACAATATTAAACGCAACAAAACACCAAAGCAAACCGAAATTGCGCCATCTTTCCGAGTACTTGATATTGACGCTATCCAAGAACGTGTTGGTAGACGCCATGACACAATACTCACAGTCGCTATTGGCTTCAGGGTTTTGAAGATAGCCACCAACCTTTGAGATAAAAGTCTCCATGTACGCACCACAAGTCTTACCCACAGGCGGCAAGAACTTCAAGATTTCCTTGGCTTCGCACACCACGGCATTGTTGGCCAATGAACCCGCTAATATACCCTGTACAAGATAGGTGAAGGGATTGCACCGGTACATGAAGATCCAAAAGCCAGGCAAGGCATCCTTAGTGACAAACACCCCGCAGAAGATCAAGCACATCGTGAATAACATCACCGATAAGTTAGCCGCATTCTCCGCTTGTTCCATAAACGAAATGCAGAGATGACCCAAGGTGGTACTATAAATGTAAAAGGTGGTGATAAACAACCATACCAACGCCCCACGCTCAGTGACAGCATGGGTAGGCTGAGCGTTTCGATAAAGACCAACAGGGTAGTACCAACAAAAGTAGGACAACGCACCAAGAACAATCTGGAAGGGGATTTCGGATGAGATTTGGGCCGACATGAATGCAAACCACGAGTATGTTTTCAGCGGAGCTTCTCTCACCTCAAACACTTCCCGCGATCTCACAAAGAGTGGTAACATCTGCTGGATCATCGTATCCAAGGCGAGGAACGACAAGAACACCGAGAACATTTGGTTTTGAAGCCCTTGCTTGGAAGTCTTCGCCATGAAAAAGGAGAACCCGTTGAAGATCAGCGACGATACCACGAGGAATAACTTGGAGTAGATGTACCCAGGAGATCTCCAGTCGGCCTGCAACGTCCGCCACGTAACAAACGAGTATTGCTTCCACAAGGGAGCAGCGTACTTCTTACGAGATTCGGGGTCTTCGGGTCGGGGGATGGCACCAAGTTCGGTTTCAAAGCGGTGGAGTTCATCACGAACGGCTCGGTACTCATCAGACAGCTTCCACACTTCATGGTAGTCCTGGTTAGCCTTGGTTCCGGGAGCAGCACCAACAACTTCAAGCATCCAGTCAGCAGGATTGGCCTGGGGAGGACACTTGTGAGAACCATGGCTTTCGAAATAGTCAATCAACGTCTGACAGTTAGGTCCAAGATCACCAAAGTAGACGGTTTTACCACCTCTCTGCATAAACAACAACCGGTCAAACTCTTGCATAAGCAACGCCGACGGCTGGTGGATGGTACACAAGATCGCCTGGCCGTGGTCAGCAAGTTTGCGCATCAACTTACAGATGGACCATGCCGTCTGGGAGTCCAATCCCGAAGTAGGCTCGTCCAAGAACAACAACACTTTGGGTTTAGCCGCAAGCTCAACTCCAATGGTCAACCGCTTACGTTGTTCAACGTTCAAACCTTCACCAGCCACACCGACAAGCGCATCAGCGTAAGGGCGCATTTCCAACAAGTCAATGACCGACTCCACGTACTCGTGCTTGTCCAGCTTGGACACACTGCTGGGTTGACGAAGATCAGCAGAAAAGCGTAACGCCTCTCTGACAGTAGCCGACGGTAAGTGTAAGTCCTGTTGTTGAGCGTAACCAATGGAACGTTGGAAGGAACTGTCCAAAGGGTGTCCGTTAACCATACGCACACCATCGGTGACCACTCCCACATTGATTCTCTCCAGCAAGCAGTTGAGCAACGTCGTCTTACCAGCACCAGAAGCTCCCATCAACGCCGTCAACTGACCGGGTTTGACCCAGCCATCGACGTGATCCAAGATGACCCGATCCTCCTTTTTGATGGTGATTTGATAGGTAAGGTCTCGCCAGTGGAAGATATCGTTGCTGTCAAAGTTTTTCACCGGGGACGCTGGCTTCTCGTGAGTCTCGGCCTCAAGCACGTCGTTCAAGCCTGGCTTTTCGGATCCCGAGTTCTCGACGTCGGCAGTGAGCTTGGCTTTCTTCTTGAGCTTGCGCATATGTCCGTGTAAGAATAACGTGATCTCACCCTTTTGCATGGCGCCCTGGTTGATCTCGGTCAACAAGATGTAGACCACCAAGAAGAAGAACATGAACCCGAGGGTAATGCCGAAGTTGCGCCATTTGTGAGCGTTGAAGTAGCGGAAGTTGATGGCCAAGTACCGCGAGCCTTCCACAAAGTCTTCACCGGGGATAGCTCCCACAGCCGAACACACACGTTCCTTGGGATTGATACTAGCGTACAGAGGGTCCGCCAACGACGAGGGGATCCATTGGCCGCAACTGAAATGACGATTGTGGAACTCGTTGCACATGAGCGACTCAAACACGTATTGCACGGGATTAATCCAGAAGATCCATTTGGACCATCCCAAGATCGAAGGAAAGGGCACAACAAACCCCGTAAAGATCACCATTGCCAATAACAAGACCGTAGCCGGAGTCATCGCTTGAGGAAGCGACGTGGTGATGGCACCAATGGAACGGAATAAGTGGGACATCACAAGCGTACACAACGTGCACATCATGTAATAGAAGAAGAAACGACCAGGGTTGCGGCGGAGATTGACCATAAAGTAGAACACGAGATTGAACCCCGTTGACATCAAGAACTTCACGGGAAGCTCCAGAATCACCAGGGCAAGGGCATCGGCCAGGGGTCGGTAAAGGGCGTATTTGCGATGCTTTTCCACAATGGGACGAGCCTCGTAAAGCGACATGATTTCCAACAACAGGGCAAACGCATTGTACAACACCGCAAAGAAAAGAGCACCACCACGATGGAAGAACGACTCGGTGGTTTGGTCCATGTTGTAAAACACCGACCCCAAGATGAGAGCCATGATGACCTGACTGATGACCAGAAACAACGGAATCGATGGGTCACCCTTCATTCGGATAAAGTTGCGCATAATCAAGTAGCGTACTTGCATGGAGAACGACACCACGTACGGCAGCTTTGCCAGGGTGTGTTTGGCTTGAGCAGCGACATGGGACTCTTCGTAGCGAATGGCAGTATCCGGGTTCAGCGTAGCAGCGATGTGGTGGTCGATCTTGGTAATAAGAGCCTTGTATTCGGGAGAATTACGCCAGATCATCTCAAAGTCCTTTGCAGTTTGCGGCACCTTCTTTTCAAAGCCAGGACGAGCCCGACGTTCCTGGGGGTTGGTCAACGACGTCAAGAAGTCGGCGGTGGTTTGTCGGTCAGGACAGCTCCACCCTTGGTCGAGGAAGAACTGTTTGGCACGGTTAGCGGGACCAAAGTAGATCTGGTAGCCTTCATACAACACGATGACGTTATCGAACAAGTCGTAGGCTTCCTGGGAACACTGGTAGATGGCAATGAGCGACGTGGTGTCCAACACTTGGGCCAGCGTCTTGAGAGCACGAATGAACTCGAGAGCAGTAGCACTATCCAACCCGCGAGTAGCATTATCCCAGCACTGCAAATTAGCTCCCGACAACGACGCTTCGGCAATGGAAACTCGCTTCCGTTCACCTCCAGATACCCCACGAACGAAATCGTCACCCACGGGAGTATTGCGAGTGTGCAACAACCCGTAGGTCGCCATGTACACCAACGCCATGTGGTTAGCGTACTGTTCCCGAGTGACTCCCGGAGGACGGTTGTGAGGAGTCCGCATCCGAGCAGCAAACTCAAGAGTATCACCAACCGTCATGTGGGGGAAGTGGACATCGGTTTCCGCCAGATAAATGACGTCACCACGGAAGTTACGCTCGATATCCTTGGGCGTGAGACCATCATAAGTGATCTTTGACTCTTCAGCCACGTGGAAACCATAGGTGTGAGAAGCAATCGTCTTGAGGAGAGTAGAACAGCCAGCTCCCGGTCTCCCTAACACCACCGTCAATTCTCCTGGAGTCATCATCGCATCCATTGGCTTCAAAATATCAAAGAACCGCAGCTTATCCTGAGGCAAAACCTTGCGAATACCTTCGGAAACAGCTTTGAATGGTGCATTAGCCACCGTGGCTTGGTAGTCGGAGTCGGCAGCCACCCCATAGGCCCGCAAGTCCCGGTAGACAATCCCAAGCTTCAGTGGCTTATAAAAATCAGGGTCCAGGTCAAGCAACTTGCGCAAGTTCTTCACCCAGAACTTGGAGTCGAAGTTAGGCGAGTCCGGGTCAAGGGCTTCGGCAAGGTCAGTGCTGCTGTCGAAGGGACTGATCCCAGGCACCGTCAGCATGTGACTGATGTACTTGAGAAGCCCGCTAGGATCATGGGAGTGAGCCATCGATTCCACCGTGAACGTCCGAGCAAGCTCCCGGACATCGTTGTCGGCATCGTCATCAAAACCAACGTATTTCTCGAGGGAGTTGACTTCCAGGGTGTCGGCAGTAGACCCCAGGCGACCCTGGGACGAGTCGTGGGTAGGCGACAAATGCTCCATCAACAGTGCAGATAGAGCTCAGGCTTCATGGCGGGCAGGTTTTATAAGTATAGGGGACCAGCACATTATCATGGGCAAAGGTTGACTGAGGTAATCGCATCGCGGTACTTAGCCCGGCGCCCGTTGTACGTCGATGCGATGGTAAATTCGATTACTAAGCGCCGGTTGACGCAAATCGCGCGCAACTGGCGATGGAGTTTTGGTGGAGATCGGCGCGCAATTCGCTTAAGTAATCGCAACCGCAAAATGGCGTGCGTCTTAACGTCGTTCCTGGCCGTTGCGACCGTCAATCAGGAGGGGTAGACAATTGGCACGACACACGGCTGGCACCCCGGCTATAATTAGACTCTCGTATTACCGATCTCAACTAATCTCCCCCTATGGCTTTACCTTGTCCATATAGATCCTTGGTATGGTTTTATATGGATTAACTATGCTCACCTCTTACCCCAAACGCACCTAACCGGATCGCGGCAGCACGTGTTCGTCCCGAACCGGTCACAGCCTCGCAGGCACCTTGCAAATATCTTGGCACCGCTTTCCAAGCGTTTATCCATCTCGTATCGGAGACATCCACTCAGCCTCCGTTCCGGGCTCTTGTCGTACCGAAAGGCAATCGCCGGATACTACAGATATTTTCCAGTGTTGATCCTTGACTCAAGGATGTCATGTGTAAAAATGTGAACCATATGGGCTGAAAATACTTGTGAATGGAAATTCATGTCGTTTACCTTTTTGGGTTTAGTTGTATGAGCAAACGTGGTGGTTTGTACTACTTTGATTGTATTCATTGATGTAAAATAGGTCTAAGTTAATGGATTACAGAAATAGGGGAGTGGGGGAGGCAGTGTCGTCTGAGATTGTGTAAGTAATAAACCCGAAGGTTAACTCCGCTCATCCTTAGAACTTACACCACTTCCATCCCACACACCACCAGCGGGCAATCAACCAGGCGACGACACTACCTGCGCCAAGCGCCCCTTCGTAATAAATCAAATTGTGATAATTCTTTTCATTACCAGGACCAATGATAAGCGAGGCAAAGTACATCCCCAAGATCGTAAGGAACCCAAGGAAAAAGTAGAGCGTACCGTAAGTCTTGCCGAACTTCTCTGCGCTGCAAATCTGACCGGTACAGGCAGGGATCAACAGGATCACCGCCGACGTTGATATACCAAAGAGTACACCAAAGGCGTAAAGAAGGCCAAGATTTCCATTAGCAGGCACCCACAACGCAAAGATAATGATCGTGGTCGTCAACAGCGTCACCAACATCACGTTGAAGCGACCGTACTTGTCAGCAACAATCCCCAGAATTAATCTTGAAGGAATACCACATACGTTGACAATAGTAATGAGCAAGTAGGCTTGGTAGTCGTTAACACCAAAGTTAAGGGCGTATGACGACAAGTACGTAAGCGTCAGCATGGAGATGAGCTCAGCGAGCCACACCGATAACGTCAAAAGAACAAACCGGGGGTCAGTAACCACTTTAAAGTCAAGTACACCCTTGAAAAACTCGACAAAACGTCTCGGTAACGATTGGTCCAGATGAGTAGATGTCGTCTTGGAGCGTTCCTTACAAAGCACCGTGGCAACGGACATACACCCCAAACACAAGAATGCCAATATTCTCAAGGCCCACTTGAAGCCAACACTCTTATAGAGATTCTGGAGCATAAGTGGGAACAACGCCCCTCCGAGCAAACCTCCAATGGTGCCGATGGAACATGCCATGGCTCGTTTGCGGAGAAACCAGTGCAGCAACACCCCGATCAACAGACACATGGAAAGCAGGGTTCCGATGGCGGTAAGGATGGCAAAGGTAAAGATAAAGTGTACCAACTTGGTCAGCTCAGCGGTTAAGATGAGCCCAAGCACGGTGAGGATACCACCAATGATATTGGGAATCCGAGCCCCGTACCTGTCAAAGAACTCACCAAAGATCACCCCACCAAAGTACATTACACCTAAATGCAATGAGAATACCCACGATACCGAAGTCTGGTCATCATAACGTAACTGGTGTTCCAGCACGTACGATTGCACTGCCCCGAGAGAATTGGGGATCCCGAAAGCGCTAACAAGCCCAAAGAACAGTCCAAGCAACACGATATAGGCAGCTTTGCCACCATCGGGGAACTTGGAAGCATCCTTTTCGCTGCTGAACATGAGGTTGTCCAGGTCGTTATTGTTGGGTTCGGAGACAGCCGTACCTCTTCGGTGAAGCTCATTGGTGTTCAGAGAGCCCACAATCGGGCCAAAGTAGTCATTGCCGACCACTTCTTCTTCAGGACTAAGGTAATGGAAGGTGCGCTCCTGGATGTTAGCGCGATTCTTTTTGGCCAGGGGCGAAGGAGGAGTGAGAAGAGCCATGGGTATTTCTACCCTCGAGTCTGTATCCTGAAGTTCCGTCACATGTTGATTCATTAGCTCCCTGATCTGTTGGTTTCTGTGGGGTAGTAAGGGATTTGGGGTGGGATTGCTGGACTGTATATGAAGTCATCGCGCGGCTCCTTCCCGATTGAGTATCTTTGCGCGGCTAACCCCAGACGCGTTTAACAATCACAACTCATATCGAACGATACCTTACCTAGAGATGTTTGGTGTATCAAGTTAACATGACTCCAAGATGCCCGGCTTAACTGAATTTAACGAGGTGCTCGTTCAACAGGAATCTGGATGAACAATTCGTATCGACGCCAACAGCCACTTGATTTGCTTTACTCCATGTCCTAAGAGCATTTCCCTTATGGAGTGTTTAGTCATACCCATACGACTCATTTGATCAATGGCATCCTAATCGACATCAGAAATTGCACCTCAGATACCATATGGATTGCTGGCGTATGAACGAAGTAAGTTAAGTGCTCAGCTTCGTCTACCATCAAGGTACGAGTTATATTGGTCGTTGGGCTTGCGGAAAGAACTACCATTCACTTTGGGATAGAAAAAAATATGGCGACTTACGGTTGTTGTAAGGTTTGATACCTATGTTGTATCAAATTTAGAAATACACCTTGAAGGATCTTGATCAGCGCCGTGACCCAGAACTTGACGCCGGTGGTGGTAAAAGTGCCGTATCCCGGTATTGTCGAGTCTATCGACCTGGACTTGAAATAACCTGTTGATGCTCTTGACGGTGC
>JAKTSL010000146.1:0-24079 GCA_030580175.1 Diutina pseudorugosa
GCTTTGCGGATTCTTCGAAGCTTTCCGGTCAACAACACCATGCCAGCCGATAGGGTTGGTCACAGCACTGGCTCTAGCCACTCCGTGGATTGGGAGTTTTGGCGAGCAAATCAGCAGCAGCAGCAGCAACAGCAGCATCATCATAAGGCCACGCCAACTAAGAGCGTTGGGTCATGGCTGGCGGCAACTAAACCTTTCACTATCGACGCCAGGTTTCCATATACCTTCATGGCTCCGGCACCCTCTGTTTCCGAGGTGGTGAATTTCCACGGAGTTAGCCTCTGTGGTCGTCACCCTCTCAGAAGGATGCCTTAGCTCCAGCATGGTACGCGATTCCAGGTTTCCCGCCTTTCGACTATACAGCTATCAACCTACTTAGTATATAGTTATTGCAAGCTAGCTTTTGTTAAGCTAAGCCAGCCTCTCACCCACTGCTTACAAGATTCCAACCAAAGGGAGGCCCATCATACCTCAGCCTATGGAAGTCTTTTCCAGATGGTATAGCAGAGCGGTAGGTGTGCTTACCCGCTATCCAGAGCTGAATCTACAGTCAATATACTTTTCGTGGCCGGCAGGCATCAATATCACAATCGAATATTCTGGCGGTGGCACGCAGGAGTGATGACAGCACTCCCCCTACAAACGATGGTTCTGGGCTCTCGAGGGGCTTGAGCAAGCCAATTGCTATATAACTATATACATATGTTACCAATCAAAGCCAATCCCCATTTATTGTTCCGTCCTCGATTGCTAGCACGCTGAGTTCCAGGCATAATCACATCTGGTTCCGGGCATGCTCCGCTATCTCGGGTACGTTTATGGTACATCAGCAGACCACGTTAGGTGAGAGTTCTAATCGCGGCATCATGGTATCCAACAAGCATCATCTATCCACCCCAACTAAGAGTGTTGGTCATGGCTGGCTTGTCATGGCTTTCCCAAGTGTTGAGGCAACAGTTAGTTCGGCTTATGACGAATGTTTGGCCAGGTGTGGATAACAAATGTGGTTATGTGCGTCCAAGTCAAGGTTCAGTACCAGCAGCAATTCGGGGAGGTCACGATCAGGTTGGATCGTTCTTTCCGCTTGTCGCCACCAGCGACTTGTCCTTCCACATGTCTATCCGTTTGGACGTGGGAAGTGCCTCTTTTGCGATAACTTAACGAGAATTCACTTTTTCACGGGTACAGCACGTATTTTTTTATCAAATTCTATTGCAATGCCGATTTTCTGAGGCGACGGGGAAGCACCATCAAGTGGGGTTTTGTGCCTTGTTTTCATGCGAGCCATTTGGCGCCCTGCGTCTTCCCCAGATCCACTCGCCTAGGCACGACTATTTTGACAAACCCACCCCCATACACGACCCCTGACCGACGCCACTGTTCCTACTTTGCCCTATTATAAAACTTTGTTGACACCTTGATTGGCTAACGGCTTTTGGGAGGTCGCCAAACCGAAGTGTTGGAATTGTTGCCCTTGCAAAAGTCCGGGGAAATGACAGACTGCATGCCTTCAACTTTACTTGGTGTTCAACAAGATGATTAGCTGCCTCGACGCCATCCCAGGCGATTTTTGATACTAATAGATGTATTTACGATACTCTGATGATGGTATCATTGAGGCATTGCCGTTAGGCACCCGTATAACAACAAACTGTCGCCGCTGAAGCTTAGGGTGTACCAGGTCGATGTTGTTAGCTGTAACATCAATTTCATTAGAAAGCCGTTGTCGGGGGACTTTAAGAACACTCTAGTGACAGCAGAGCTGACGCTGGTGCCAACCGAATGCACAACGGGCGGATGACGAAGCAGTGGCTATATGTACGGCACGTATGGAGAAGTTTTTTGGTTTTCCAATGTCTGTATCGGACACCCAGGGACCATCTTCCTTAGTAGATTGATTTACTCTAATTTGACACATTTCCAGATCTTTCCCCTGATTTACGACCGTTGTTACAATTCATACTGATCGTACTGCAAGGGGTCGATTGCTCCCGTCAGATTTCAGGGGCCACTACTAGTGGTATCGACCAGATATTGGTCGGATGGTAGTTCCCTTCACTTAGGACTTGGACCCAGGGCCCGCAACCGCGGCATCGCCCATAACCACAAATCATCGCCCACGTTTCTCTCACCACCATAATGACCATCACCTCCACCATCTCGATCAACATAAATTGCCAATCACCATCATTACCAATAAATCACCACCCAACATTTACTCCATTTAATTACCAGTATTAATTTTCCCCTTGTCCAATACTCCACGCTCGCTCTCATCGCAATTTTCTCCACATCTCATCTTCATCTCACTCGCACCCCACGACCTTTTCCTTCCACCTTTCTCCCCACATCCCCACATCCCCCCTAAGCTGTCAATGAGAGACGTGGTAGTGCTCAGCGGGTCGCTGCATCCCGAACTCACCAAGCTGATATGCCGCCACCTCACCACCAACGAGGGCGAGGTGCTTTCAACCAAGTTTGCCAACGGCGAGACCCTGATCGAGATCAAGGAGTCGGTGCGGGAAAAGGACGTGTTCATCGTCCAGCTGGGCTGCGGCCACGTCAACGACAACTTGATCGAGTTGCTCATCATGTTGCTGGCGTGCAAGACCGCTAGCGCCAAGCGGGTGACGGCGGTGTTGCCCCTTTTCCCTTACTCGAGACAACCCGACATTCCTCACCTTGCTGCGCTCACTGGTGCTCCCAAAAAGACGACGTTCAACTTTGAGCTGCGGCCGCCGACTCGGGCCCTGACTCCGGTCCCTACTGGTGACACCACCCCTGCGCTGGCGGCGCTGGCGGCGGCGCTGGCGGCGATGACTCCGACCAAGCTCTGCGCCCCCAACCCCATCAAAGGGTCGCTGAAAAACATCGCCACCACCGACGCCGCCGGGCGCACCGAGCTGGGCTACAAGCAGTGGATCGCCCAGAACGGCACCCTCATCGCCAACTTGCTCACCACCGCCGGCGCCGACCGCGTCATCACCATGGACTTGCACGACCCCCAGTTCCAGGGCTACTTCGATATTTGTGTGGACAACTTGCACTCCAAGCCCCTCTTCAAGCACTGGATCATCGAGCACATCCCCAACTATCGCCAGTGTGTCATTGTCTCCCCTGACTCCGGCGGCGCCAAACGCGCCACCGCCGTCGCCGACGCCCTCGGCTGTCCCTTCGCCTTGATCCACAAGGAGCGCCGCGCCAAGTACGGTCCTGGCGCCGAAAAGGGCGCCGATAACCCCAAAATGGCGACGACAACGATGTTGGTCGGCGACGTCAAGGATAAGGTGTGTGTCCTTGTCGATGACCTTGCTGACACTGCCTACACCATCACCCAAGCCGCGAAGCTCTTGAAGGACCAGGGAGCCAAGTATATCTATGCTCTCGTCGCCCACGGCATCTTCCTGGGCGAAGCTATTCGCCGTATTGAACACTCGGCCATCGATCGCCTCGTCACCACCAACTCGACACCGATGCAGCCGGGAGCCAATTTCGAAGTGTTGGACGTGCTGCGGGTGTTTGCCGAAGCCATTCGCCGTATTCATAATGGTGAACTGGTGAGCATGTTGTTTGACCACGGCTGGTAAACGTATATAATAGAACGCCGACGATTGATTGTCGTTGACAATAAGCTTACACATTATTTATTCTTATAATCTTTGACTAATTGCATTAACCCTGAATGTTGATATGTTAATGATAGCTTCACTACGACAGCAAGTGATGTCCTGCTTGTTTTACTTAGGTTAAATGTATCAACCCACGATGATACTGAGATGGTCTAGGTTAAAGCGAGTTTGTGATTGTGACCTTAATCGTCGAATTTTGTGAACGTTTTGTATCTTATACCATCAACAAGTGAATGCCGCGGTTCAAATCGATTTCAGTTCACGTTAAATTGATAAAGTGCGACCAATCCATGAATTCCGACACCAGGATAAAAGTTGTATCGGTAAGTACAATTCGATGTCCCTTGTAAGTCAATACACCCAACAGTTTGTAGGCTTTTGTAGATTGGATGAAGAGAAAGATTGTCAATTTATACTTTGGCCTATGATTGGCACCAAAACCTCTCGTAACATCTCGTCTTAGAACACGAGAAGGTCAGCTGGAATTGAAAATTGGCCGGAATCGATAATTAGCCGAAGTTGAAGATTATCCGAAGTTGAAAATTATCCGAATTGAAGATAGTCGAAATCAAAGATTCATTTCCTCGTATATCATCGTGGAGCACATACTGGCGGTAGGTGTGATTGTTTGATGCATTATGGTCATCAGTTTCCCACAAAGAACCACATAGATCAACGGACTTATGGCGATAGCATTCATACATAGCCCTTGGTAGTTTGACAAGCAAACGGTCAGCAGCAGAACCGTTCAGGCCATGCCACTCGAGAACGTTGGTCTTGGTTGGCTTGCCATGACATTTATAGTGCACACGGACATAGCCAAGGTTCTTTTAGACTCTAACCAACGTCTTATACCAGCTATGGCAACTTTATCAGGTCATAGATTATATCACCTTTCCCTGGTTCGGAAAACATCACAAACTTAGCGACCTAATGGTAACGGGAAACACAAAGGGTCCCAAAACATCAACAAGTGATAGATTGAAGTGTTGGAACATCATTACCTCAAACTTGAAAGCACAGCTGTTCTGAGTGGCCATTCTTTTCAGGTAGCATTAGTCCAAGGGTTGCTATACCACTATACCCAATACATCATCAACAAAACAAAGGCTAGATCATTTCCAATGAATTTGAACAATTGATTGAGGCATTGTTCATCACTACTGGTTTCATTTATCGCCTACTCTATGATGGTCTCAGATATGATGGTGTGGGGTGGCGAGCATCACGTGATGTTTACCTCCCCTCCTAAATAACCTTCCGGCAACTCGCAACCGAAGCCTTGAGCTATAATTGGCAACATCAACACTAAACAAAACGCCTCAAACCCATATCGATCGATCATCAGCTCATCGCCATCTTCCATCACCCACGATGAACTCACCATTTAACTCTACCATTACCAACTACTTCCTATCACTCTCCTATAACTTGCGGCACAGTTGCTTTGCTCTTTCCGCCGCTGCCGATGGCGGGTATTTGGTGGTAACCTGCTCCGATCGTCAGGACACGGTTCGAGACCTTTTTCGTGCATGCATATGAAGTCGGGCCACTGTGTACCAACAGAAAAAAAAAACACTAGCAAGGGAGAACTTCTAACCTCCCGGGACTACCGCTACCGAACCCACCGATGCTAAGGCCACTATATAATGAGAGGGAAGTTCTCGAACAGCAAATAAGCGGGAGAGAAAGCCTCCTCGTCGTCGGTGGTGGTGTCTGGTTCTATCCTTAAACCGGTAACCCGATGACGTAATCACTGCGCCTTGGCCCTGCACATAGCTCCATGGAAAAAGGTGGGCGACAATTTTCTTCATAACAAACCCAGTTTCGCAAGCAAACCCCAGTTCACCATGTTGCCCACGAAACTTCTCACTGCCCTCGCTGCCTCGGTCGCCTCGGTCTCGGCCTTAGGCGACTTGGCGTTCAACCTTGGTGTCAAGGACAACGCCGGCAACTGTAAGACGGTGCAAGAGTTCGAAGACGACTTCAAGAGATTGTCGCCCTACTCCAAGATCGTCAAGACCTACGCCGTGTCCGACTGCAACACTCTCCAAAACTTGGGTCCGGCGGCGGAAGATCTGGGCTTCCAGTTGATGTTGGGGATCTGGCCCAACGACGACGCCCACTTTGAGGACGAAAAGAACGCCCTCAAGACCTACTTGCCCCAGCTCTCCAAGAACACCATCAAGACGTTCCTCGTGGGGTCGGAAGCTCTCTACCGTAAGGACATGGAACCGCAAGACCTTGCCAATCGCATCTCCGAGATCCGCGACTTGGTCAAGGACATCAAGGACAAGAACGGCGAGCTGTACCTGGGCATCCCCGTGGGTACCGTCGACTCGTGGAACGTCATTGTCGACGGCTGGTCGTACCCGGCGCTTAAGGAAGCCGACGTCGTCTACGCCAACGCCTTCTCCTACTGGCAAGGCCAAACCAAGCAAAACTCGTCGTACTCGTTCTTCGACGACATCATGCAAGCGTTGCAAACCATCCAGACCGTCAAGGGGTCCACCGACATTGACTTCTGGGTCGGGGAAACCGGCTGGCCCTCCGACGGCTCCAACTTTGGCGACTCGTACCCCGGCCTCGAAAACGCTAAGGACTTCTGGCAAGAAGGTATCTGCGCCATGCGGGCCTACGGCGTCAACGTCGCCGTGTTCGAAGCGCAAGACGAAGAATGGAAGCCCGATGAATCGGGCATCAACGACGTCGAAAAGCACTGGGGTGTGTTTGACGGCAATGGCAAGTTGAAGTACGACTTGGACTGCAAGTTTTAAATATGGATACCCTGGGTTAACGACAACAACAAAAAGAAGAATATAACATCACTATAACCACTTGCAACCCACATTTTTACTCTCTTGGTCTTTTCACGGCTCACATATTTGCTCTCTCGGTTTTTTCATAGCCCACATATTTACTCTCTCGGATTTTTCACAGCCCCCAATTTTCTCTTTCAATTTTATTATAAGCAACGTTCACAATATCTAATTCAATAGTAAGGGACTATGCCTTGGTTTTCGTTGCTTTTTCTTTCTTGGTTGTTTCATCCGACAAACGTAACTGGACAGCCAAGCGTCGTTAGCTTAGGTGTGGAAGCTTCGCTAAGCCCACGCCGATTACGGCATGTCGGCGATGCCGATTGCGGCCTAGAAAATGGGTATGGTTTGCCATTAACAATTTGAAACCCGATTTCGTGTAATCGTCTAAATCCAGGGGTATCTTCGAAAATCCGGTTTCACCACCGTTGTCACCACAACCCATCTACAACCTACAGCATCACCTTTCCATCGCTGTTATAGGTTACATACCTCCCTGCCACCTTTACTAATGAATATTTTTGTCAATGAGCTACATTTTGAACTTAGCCGCAGGGCTGTTGCTGGAACCCTGACACTGCCCCCCGGAACAATCTAACCCAAAATAGATAGCTGCTGATGCCAAGGTGGGCGCGGTTTTGTCTTGGTTGTTCCGCCGGGGTGTCGGGCTCCCCCTCCGAGGGTGCGTCATTCGGCGCATGTGGCTTGATGTGCGTCTGACCTGATTTACAAAAAACCGTTCCCCCACATCGGCGACCACTTTCGCCCCCACTTCGCCAGGGTCTAGCCACGGACAATCCCGGTTTCAAATTGCCGTCGATGCCATCGTATCGGACTTCGCTTGCGGTTTGTATCGTACGATCGTCGCTAATCGGCGCTGTCACCAGCAACTGCCGACAGGTCGTTTCCATACCTACCTACCCTGGGGAGACGTCACAATCACACTTTTAGTGGGAGCACGATCTATGCACCTGGTGCATGATGCAGCTAGCCTTCCCCATTTTCGACGCATGGACGGCTAAATAATTCTGCCACCACCCGCGCTCGGCTCACGCGAAGCCAAGCACCCTGACGACGGCAGTGTCAGCCCCAGGGTTCCTCGCAGGACGCTTGCCTGCCTGCTTGCCTGCCTGCCTCCTTTCCCCCCCACGTTATCGTGCCACCGGGGCGATGCCTTTGAAAGCTGGTGCCGCTTCCGGCTTAAATAGCCTAGCTGTCGCCGCCATCCCCCTTCTCTTGCTTCGTCAGTTGTCCTTCTTCAAAACTTTCGTCGTCAATTTCCATTCCCATTTGATACCTACTGGGATTGAAAGTTGGTATTGTTGTCTATTCATTGTTGTTGACTGATATCTTTTTCATTTGCTTAATTTTAAAAGCCCATCATGATGCTGCCTGCTGCTCCATCGGCCCACGACCGGCTGTCGCTTCCCAAGCTTCCATCGATTGCCCAAATCATTCCGGGGATCGATAGCCTTCCCCAGTTGCCATTACCTCCAGCCCGACGACACGGGCCCTTCCAGTATCGGCCTCAGCTCTACATGCGGCTGTTGCCTCGGACAGGCACGGTATCACCATCCTCGCCTGTTAGTTCTAGTGGTAGCGGTAATGGTGGTGGCTGGCTGGCGTCGTCTCCCCTTACCAGCCCATTGCAAACAATGGCGATGGAATCTATCTCCGTCACTAAACCCGCGACACCAGCAATACCGCTCGAGCCGCTTCCTCTGGACCAATTCTACCAATTGGCCATGGAAACCGCTCGCAATTACTCCGTGGTTCCTCACGCCGACCCCCATCTTGTCGCTGTGGCTCAACATGACCTTAATCGCTTTTACCATCAAGTGTGTGACATGGTCCCGGAAACCGGGGGAGTCGATATCATTGCCCGTACTCGAGCCATGTTAACTCCCATGGTATTAACCCACTACTTCAGTCTTAGCCAGGCGTGTTCCGTAAGCGGCGTCAAGCCCCCTCCCATCCCCTTCCGACACTCGCCGCGAATGTTTGCCATCTTTACTCCGGCCCAGTTGGAGACGATGCGCCAAACCGACGCTTCGCCCGAGCTGGCCCAAGCGTTGGCTCGTGATCCCAGCTTCCACCCCATCCTGTGGCAAGCCATCTTGCACCAATTTGCCGCGTTGGACCGTCGCCGGCAGTCACTGCCGACACCTCCGGCGCCGGTGTCGGCAGCGGCGACGGGACTGCCCAAACCTACGAAAATCAGACGGTTTCTGTGCCCGTACTACCACTCGGCACGGAAGTGTCTGCGGTTCGGCAGCTTTTCCCGGGATAAGCTCCTTAAGAGCCATTTACGGCTGGTCCATACCTCGTCTCGAAACGCCGACACTGGCGCCATCCGCTGCCGGGAGTGCCTGGTGACGTTTGACCTGCACTCCCAGTTCTATCGTCACTGTCAGCGGTGCGCCCGCCCCGCTTAATGTCATTTATTTTCCTTTTTTAATGTGGATAAAATATCGTTACACCTGCGTAATGTCACGTTTACGTCATCGCATCGTCTACCTCGTCCCCCGCCCCCACTTCTGTTAGTTATCTCTCCACTAAATCGGCTTAGCTTCACTAGTTATCAGATTAAAACTGTCAATCCATATCCTAAATTGGTATGAATTTTGTACCACTTGTAGATCTTGACTATTTCCCGATGCGATGAGATTGTGTGATAAGTGAAATTTTCTGGCATCGGTCAGATCTGTACCATCTGGCTTGGCTAGGGGTAGTTACGACCTGATCTTGACCTGTCGTCCTCCACGTTTTTTCATCTATTATTTCTTCGATGGCAATTGAAATTTCTTGGTCAATCGAAAGTTACATTATCAACTTTACGGAAGATTACGGTTGCGGCGACAAACTGGAAAAAGGTCGGGCCCGGGAAGAGTTTCCTTTGGATTGTGAAAGAAATAAAAAGATGGAGAGACGCCTGACAACCCAAAGGTCCAATTCGGGACGTGGCTGGTCCCGTAACGTCGATGTTTACTACTGAAAGCGGTAGTGACCGACGCTGGTATTTACCTGCCTCCGACACTGGTGATTTATTATCGTCTCCGTATACGGACAGCCATAGCGACGTGACGTGGGTGTCGACGTCGTCTGTACTTTTAATAATCACGAGATTTTCCATTGCGCCCCGCTTGCGTAATTTTTTAGTATCGACGGCAGGAGATTATTTCGCATTTGTCGACCGGTCATTACCGCTCCAAAAGCATCGTTGTCATCGTGGGTCTAATTGGTTGCACGTGCCCCAAGGTTTCACCACATCAACACAGTTTTGTTGCATTGATCGTACAAATGTAACCATGTAGTAAAATCATATAATAGTTGATTTATCTCACGGTATAGTCTGTCGTAAATTTACTAGATATTCCGATGCCCCCACTTTCTCCCCCACGCTTGGCATACCTCCGTCAATTAATATCCGGATAAATTATACGCCGAAAAGGCCAAGACTACGGCCAACAATTCTTGTAACATCATCCCATTAATCCCAATTTTTCCGCCCCACTTTGGCATCGCTGGATTGCCCGTAATTCCCCCCATTTAGGGTTTAGTTGGTTATTGGTGAGATTAATTGTGATGACGTCATCGATGGTCGCCGAAAAACCCCAAAGTGCGGGAGTGCGACTTCCTTTGAGCCGCACGAAAAACTCACCCACCAAACTTACCATCCAACCTTATGCTGACTCCACAACCCGACCACGACGCCGCGGCGGCATCGGCACCCGAGACGTCGCAGTCACCGCAATCTGCTATTGGCATCACTTCCCATCAGGATAACCACGTGCCCGATGCCTCGGAGGCAGCGTCCGACACCAATGATTCTCGCCACTACCATCACCACCACCCACACCGACCCACTCCCGACGAAGGCGAGGCCCACGTGCCCCATATCCACCAGGGAAACCATATCTACGTGATCCAGGGTAATGCCAGTAAGGAACCGTCGCAAGAAGTGTCGCCATCGCCGCAAATTGGCGATGGTACGCCATACTCTCATGGTACCACTCCAACGCCAGCTCACGTCAAAGTCAAGGTGGAACCCGAGTCGCAAACGCTGCCAGAACCAGTGAAACCAGTACTGACAGTACAATCGGCTAACGAGTCGATTAACGAGATGGTAAACGAAATGGTAAAGGACACCACAAAAGATTCTGGTGTTACTACCGATGCTGTTAACGATACGGTTAACGAGACGCTCAATGACACTACCATCAACGATACCGTTAATGAAACTGTCAATGATACTGCTAACGAGACAATCAACTATACTGCTACCGACGGCATCGCCAACGAAACCATTAACGATACCGTCTACGAAACCGCCAATGACACGGCTAACGATACTGCCAATGACACCGCTACCGATACGGGGATTCCTCATCCTCGCCACGCTCTTGGCACCGATACTAGTGTCGAACCTACTCCCACACCCCAGTCGACCGATATCCTCCCCCCTCCCCTCCATGGACCCACCAACGCTGCCACTAATACTACTAGCACTAAATCGACCACTAAGTCCAACTCCAAGTCCACCACTATGACCAAATCGAAGCTGCCGGAAGCTAATCCTAATGTTTCCAAGCCGTCGACGAGAAAGGCTCCCATTACCCTCAATACCGATCTCGTCAAACAAATGGTAAATGAGATCCAACCGGTACGCACCTATCTTGGTACCATCATCTATAATCCTACCACCACTTGGGGAACACTTCAGATGTCGCAGTTACCGGGACTTCGGGAAGAGGACTTTGAACGGTTATTGGAAATGAAACACAATTTCGTCGAAAAGCTTAAACTGAACTATGGTATTGTCCAGTACATTCCCATGATCCCCTCGTTGCCTCCCGCTTACATCAACTACACGTTAACCATCAAGATTCCTCAGCGGTTCTTGGAACTATTCAAGGTGGAACTCGATGCCAACGCCACTAATCGCGACGCCTGGGGCGGCGCTGGCGGCATCTACACCGACGATTCGAACATTCTCTGCGTGTTAGCCCACTTGGGGTTGTTCACCAACTCGTTGGACTTGCTGGAATGGAATGATGGCTGGAAGGGGCTCGCCCCGTTGCACACGTTTAACCAAGGCTATAAACGTCGCCGGCTGGACGAACAACAGGCTGCCGACGCTGCCGACAACACCGAAGACCAAGAAAAGGACAAATCCGCTGATGACACTTCCGAAATGCTGGAGATTCTCCGGTGTCCCATTCCCGGCGACTTGGCGGTGGACGTAGTGCTATTGCCGCCGATGAATGCCTATTACGGCTTCTACGCTCACGGCATTAACACCCGCACCTGGACCCTGGCCAACCATCACCAGGGGTTATCGATCGCCGTGTTCAACGCCAAGTGGGAACTGCTGGGGACGTATTTGCGCGATAAAACCACCTTCAAACGGTACCAAGCAGAAATGGCCCAAGACCGTCGCGAGCTGGCCGAGTTGCAGCATCAGTGGCACTTGCTGAAGAAAAAATACAACGAAATCAGGCAAAAGTACGCCCAGGTGGAAGGGTAGGGCGATTATTTCATGCCTGGCTTTAGCCAATGAGCGGGTGGCAATAAGCGGTTTCACAATGTCCAACCAGGGTTTTTCCGGGAACATTGCATTTGGCTAATGTGCAATTGTGCAATTGTGCAATTGTGCCACTGTGGGCAATTGTGTGAGTGCAGCTGCTAACGGTTTAGGTTGATGGAAGGGGAGGAAACACATAGGGGTGCGCGTTTACGCCGGAAATGAGCACTTTCTCGTGGCGATCGTCCGACCAACCGAGCCGACCTCTCTCCCTGTGTTATGATGATGATGGTGTTAAAGTGTCTGTTACACACGTGGCAACCGGAAGCTTTTGTGGAGGCTACACACTCAATCGGGGAATGGCACCTACATTAACAACAAACCCTAAGAGGGGTTAGCTTGATTTCAACGGTTTTATCTTTAAGATGTAATGTATCAAAGCCACTCATCGCTATCGGTAAAAGCATCGAAACTATAATTCGACACAATGGGCGTTAAAGCACGGTTAATGCCAAGGGGAAAGTGGTTGCATGGCGTAACCTCCACGGTAACTCGCTCGCCGGGCCGCTTGGCTCACACGACGTCAACGTGCCGGCTAAACTTTTTCGAGCGTGCGTTTGTTCGTCATTATTCCTTCTGCAGGGCACAAGGGCAAATGGGAAACGCCTGCCCTTTCTAGCTGCAGGTGGATTGCCTGTTCAACGTGCTCCTCGAAGCGATAACGCCGGCAGCGCCTAACCATTGTTGACAACGCTGTCGCGTCAACAGCGGTGCCTAACCCAGTATCTTCATTGTTGTAAGTTTATTGTTGTGATTTCGGCGACAGCATTGTTATGATAAGACAGTGGTTGTTGCCAGCCGAGGATAATGCCGTTTCGCTTAGCGAGGCGAATAATGGCGGCAGGGTCGGATGGGGTTCCAAAGGTCTTCTGCAGCGTATAAGCCCTTTTTGAGGCACGAGGACAAAATCGGAACTGGGTCGGAAATGCCACTTCCGAACCCCCAACCATGTACGCCCACGGTGCTAACCACTACAGTGGGGCGCTGGCTAAATGGGTGCTGTGTCTGATGTGTCTGACAATCGTGATAACGGCTATTGGTAGGTAATGGCAGAGCCGTGCCCAGGTGCCGTAGCGACGCAGACTTTACCGCATCCCCGCCTCCCCATGTGGTGTGTTTACCATATCGTCAACCATGATACCTTGTTGGTTAGATCACCACCAACTTTTGTTTGTCGTGGGGTTACTTTTTGGTGAGGCAATTGGTTGGCCAATGTCTACGCCGTGTGGCATCGAGTGAAGGCTCGATATCCCCGGAAGTGACGATGCGGTGCCCTCGAGTGGTTTGGGATATAGTGTTTTCTCCACAAAGCGGGTGGTGGCTGCACCGTTGCCTCACTCTCGTCGGTTCTGAAATTCCCGCTCGGAATTACTAGCCGAGCCCTACAACCAGCTGTAGTCAAGAGAATAGGTTTACAATACTACTGTGTATAATTAGAATGACATGTCAACACGAAAAGGCCACGTCGATCGCCCCATGTCGTCGGTGTCGTTGATCCACGGTTATCAGCCACCACTTGAAAGTAAAATTAATTTTTCCAATCAACGCGCGCCAAACTTTTTTTCTTTTTTGTGCTTAGTGAACGGCAGCGAACAAAGACCATCCCCTCTGCAGTAACTACTACGGTAGGCTGCCCAATGAGGAGACAGCGACAATCTAGATGAAATGCTTGGACCACCACGAGCCCCTCGCCACCCACTTTTGGGGCTAGGCGAAAAGAAAACCCCATTGTTCCCCATTCGGCTAATTATCTACCCCATTGTAGTCACCATCCCTGTCAACTCAAAGTCGATACCATCCAATCGACCCATGGTGCCTGAGGATCTCGGGTGTAAGTCGCACCACGGGTTAATGGCAACTGTCTAGTATTGCGATCGGTCGCTGGTAGATAGCCGGGGCCGCCTAACCATCGCAGGCTATCGCCCTGCACACAGCTCAGTCACCGACGGGCGCCGTGCCGCCATCTCTACCCTGGTGGTTATCCATTGACCAAGGGGTGAAAAAAATTTAGTGAGCGTCCCGCCTAACCCCGACACTAGCCCAATCCATTTAAAAGGATCGACCATTCACCTCCGAAACTCGTTCATCACCAATCGGGTTTTCCACTTACTTTTCACCTCGTCCCCACTTCAATGGCTCCCTTTGCTGACGCTGCCGCCGAAGTGTTCCGGCAATCGGTCGAACTTGCCCTCAGACACGTCCCTCTTCCCGAGTCCAAGGACGACGACGATGACGACGACCACGAACACGTGTGTTTCTCCGGTAACGAGTACGACGGGCGCATGGGGGTGCGCATCTCCTCCATCTTCGTCATCATGGTCGGAGGTGGCATCGGTGTCTTCTTCCCCATCTTGCTGAGTCGCTACTCGTTTATCCGCATGCCGTGGTGGTGTTTCTTTATTGCCAAGTTCTTTGGGTCGGGTGTCATTGTTGCCACGGCGTTTATCCATCTTTTGGCACCTGCCGTTGAGGCTTTAGGTAATGAATGTCTCGACGGTCCCATCTCCGAGTACCCCTGGGCGTTGGGGATCTCGCTCATGATGGTCTTCGTCATGTTTCTCCTCGAACTCATTGCCTACGGTCTTACTGACGAACACGAAGCCGATGCTGCTGCTGGCCACACTCACTCTCACTTTGGTAACGAAAACATGTATGTTCGTGGTGCTACCACCACCGATGCCGAAAAAGTTGTTGATAGCACTGCTGATAAGGTCGATAAGGATGATCTGAGCGAATTCCTGGATAGCGCCGGTCACCCGCTTGCTGCTAAGGCCGTGACTAAGGATTCCACGAACCAAAATGCGTTTACTTCACACTACAGCCACGCCACTAACCACCAAGACCAAGAGCTCTTGGGTACGCCCGTGGCCAACATTTCCAAGGAACAATACGCTGGTTCGCTTGTCGGCATTTTCTTCCTTGAATTCGGGATCTTGTTCCACTCGGTATTTACTGGGTTGGCGTTAGCCGTGGCTGGTGATGAATTCACCACTCTCTACATCGTCCTCATCTTCCACCAAATGTTCGAAGGGTTCGGGTTGGGCCTGAGAATCGCCACCACCTTCTGGGGCAAGCACCGGTGGACGCCGTGGGTGTTTGCTGCTGCTTTCGCCCTTGTCACTCCCGTGGCCATTGCCATTGGGCTTGGGGTGCGTAAGAGTTACGCTCCCGGTCTGCGTACTGCTCTTATTGTCAACGGGGTGTTTGACTCGTTGCTGGCGGGGATTTTGATCTACACTGGTCTTGTTGAGTTGATGGCTCACGAGTTCTTGTTCTCGCTGGAATTCAAGCAACCCGGCGGCTTCAAGAAGATGTTGTGGGCGTTCTTTATCATGTGCTGGGGTGCGGGGTTGATGGCCTTGTTGGGTTACTGGGCTTAAATGTTTACGATATTTATGTTATAGAAGGTCGGCGCCGACCTTCACCTCACTCACGATCTACTAATACTACACACCTTACTACTTTCATTTGTAGAAACCTTACGACTTTCATTTGTAGAAGAAAAGATTTAGGGGAATAGACCCGGCTTTGTGGACATTACCCAATAAGCCACAATTTTACCGGCTTTGTGCTGTTTCTGCAAAGGAAACCTTCTAGACACTCTTTCCGGGCTCAAGTTTGTTCCGTTGGCTAAATAGTTTCTTTTTCGTCTTCTGGTTTTTCCGGGTTCTTCGACCACCGATAAGGGGTTTGCTAGTGTGACTTTGTTATACACTATGATATCATATTGATCCTATCTCCGAGAAATACTTCCTTTTTTTCAGTCTCCATAATCGTCAACTACTTAACTAGATGAGGAATTGGTGACGGAGGGAGTTTCGGCTTCACTATCCGCGGTTACGTTGACATAGTCGCCATCGTCATCGTTATCGCTGTCGGCTTCGTACTCATTGACTGCAGGAAGCCTGATGTACGGTCTGTCAGGCAAGTCCCGATGGATGGCAATTTTCACTCTTGCCATATGACTCACCATGACATCTTGTTGGATGCTGAACTCAAATTGAGTACGAAGAACAATATCACTGAGAAGAATAAATGGTTGCGTTTCCGAAACGTATGCTGTCGTCAGGAAGTTGTCGGTAAGATGTAACTGTCCTTTAACTCTTGATACTTCACACGTCTTATAATTACGATTCAACGGCAACGAACATGGTTGCAAGTCAGTAAGAAATTGCTTGGAAGGAACAACGGAAACTTCGGCACACGATCCAATGTAAGCAAAAGTTTGCGTTGGTTCGGTGTCGTTGCTAATGACATTGGTCGGCTTGCATTTAGGGGGTTTCTTCTTCACGGAAGTAGCAACCGGTTTCTTTGTCGAATTCTTTGCAAGCTTCTTCTGTGGTACTTCATCAGGCACTTGTACTTGATCACAGCTTGTTTTGGTGATTGGCTTTTGCTTAGGTTTCTTGTGTTTGGCATGGTAATGGGCATAGAGCTTATCATAGTCTTGTTTGTCGATAACAAGCTCAGAGAACGATTCCCGACCGCTACCAAATTCAATGGGTTTGAAATCAATGCCAGCAGCTTGGTAAAGAGTGGTGACGGTGGAGTTGAATGCTTCCATGGCCACGTCAATATCACTATCAGCAACCACCCAAAGTCTCGAAAATAAGAATCTGAGCATGCAATGGAACCGGTCATAGTTCTTCTTGTGGAATCGGATTCCGGTCAAGAAATCCTTCGACACTTTTTCTACCCGTTGAGATGTGTCACATTTGTCATAGACATTGTTTACTCCAAACATCTTTCTCACGATCGTCTTCCACATCGTGGCAAGGTCCCGCGTGTATGGTACTTCAAGGCGAGCGAATTTGATCTTCAAAAGACGTCGAAATGCCTCTTGGTATCCCCTAGGATCAGATGTTTTGTAGAACAGCATATTTTTCATGGCATAGTAACCAAGGGTGGTGTGTAAAAGTTCCTCCGTGTGCGCTTCCCAAAGCTGAAAGTTAATGAAAGTTGGCCAAAATGGACTGATGGTACCATCCAAATAAGCTTTTCTGCCAAAGCTTACCACGCTGGGATCAATGGTGATCCGCTTGGCTTGCTCCGATATCTCTTCGAGCGTCAGCTCTCTGCAAAAGTCTGGTGGGATCCTGTCACGAGTTTCGTTAAAACAAACCCGGTATAAGGGATCTTCGATCGCCCAGGGGACGTATGGTAATCCACATCCGTCTAAGAACCCCGTCTTTTGCGCCTCAGGCTGAGGATACACCTTTGCAGTTTCCGATGCCATGAAATTGATTGAGATATTGGAATCGTCTCGATGGAAATTGTCACGCGAAAGTACCTCCAGTTGATCAGCTATATCAATTCACCTGTGCTGGGGACACACACTCGACACACGTGAATTTAGAAGGCGACCACGTATGGTTTTAACCATAACAGATAAGGGTGTGCACATAGACGTTAACCCCTTATTTCCCGTATCGTGTAAATTAATAACCCGGCTTGCATATAGCCACAATATTCTCCGCAATAAACGTTGACGGTACCCTAACATGGCAATGGGTAACTCACCAAGACGAAGTGAAATATCATGTATAAGTGTCGGAGGTTAGTTAGTTACCGTGTTTTCACGGCTTTCGGTAGTCTTGGCTACGTTTAATATTCGAACTTGCGATGACTGTCATAGTCGCATGTTTTGACAGATTTTCATAAAAATGGATCTTTGTATCTTCCAAGTCGAATTGATAGATTTTGGGAAGATTTCTAGGAAGAGTTTAAGACTGAATTATTACCCTGATGTGATTCAAGTCTTTGTTAGTAGTAGAGCGGCGTTGGATATTCGCTTGTTATCTTGATTTCAAAGTCTAACAAGAAGTTTATCTTCTTCTTACCCAACAATTTGTGTGATAAATCTTGTTAAAATTGTAGACACCATCAAATCAATCAAACGCATCATGATACGTAGCTTGAGTGGTGATTTTCGTTCGTGCCACATGATATTAATACAAATTGTCCCATTAATAAACCTTTTTTCGCAGGTAAATAACTTTTATGCCTCGCAAATGGTCCCGAGCCATTTGTACTCTTGTAAAGATAGATCGAAAATTTACAAGACCGACCACAAAACTTGCGATACGTCTTAGATCACAAGTTAAGTCATCGCTACTACGGTGTATACTATACTCCATCAAAATTTTTTGTAAAATCCGGTATGGTGTAATGGCTATCACGGTTCGCTTTCACCGAGCAAATCAGGGTTCGATTCCCTGTACCGGAGTTTTCTTTTTTTAGTCGTTTGCATGTTGTGATTTGGATTGCAACTTTTTGGAACCAGATCAAATTTCTCGGAGATTCCTCATGAATTCAATGTAAGTTATTAGGTCATCAGGATCAGAGTCGCTGCATGAGTATGCTTAAAAGCAAGTTTCAATCTCAATACGTCTTAGCGTACTTATCGTGACGAGGAGACTAAAAGATCAGATAAATTAGGACTACTGAAATCATTCCCCTGGTGATTTTCTTTTTAAAAAGTGCTATAGCCCACTCATGATTATGATCATTCAGAATTGAATGTGAATTAAAGTGGTAGAAAGCCCTCTCAATAACTCCCTAATATCAAACGAACTGGATATCTTCAACAGAAAGTCTTTCATAAAAAAAGAGTGGTTTGCAAAGGTGTCATGAGTTCATCAGTACCATGAGTATTGACGGCGGCGACGCCTCGGTCGACGTCAGTCTAAGGTTGATGGTGGTGGCGCAACTGGTGACGCTGGCGTTGGCCCAAGGCACGTTACTGGACGAAGTTCAGTCCTAGGTGGTGCTGGCAATGCTGGAGTCGTTATAGACCTTCCCACAGAACCAAACGACGGCTTTTGGAGGTGGTGACGGCCTTGCTGATCCTTAAGTCTTGTCCATTTTATCCGATTATGCTACCATAATTAGTCGCTCTAAAGTGAAAGATATCATCGCTGGAGTCATAAAACCTGGACTGGAACTTGATGGGCTCATGAGTCACTTGCTTGACATGTTAGAGCCGTACAAGTGATAATGGGTTATAGGTCGGTTATTACAAAACTTTACACCAAAAAAATCGCCACAAATAGGCTCACCGGTATCTACGGGCCATGTAGTCACTAAATCAGAGCAAAAAAAAATTTGTGATTTTTTTTGATGTTTGACATCGACGGCTGGGGTTTGGGGTTTTCACGGATCATCGCGCCTAACCGTATATGACGTCACCTCAATCAATTGACGAAAAATGCACCATTAAAGACAGTAAATGGAAATCTGAAACAGCCACTGCATTCATAACGTCTCTATCTTCATGGTAGTTAGCCGATAAGCCTCAATTTCAAAAACTTTTTGGAACCGATCTCATGCGATCTGACGTTTTTCAAGTCGTCATTTTTGCGATTTATTCAGTCCGGTCAAAGGTTTACAGAAACCAAAACCATCTGGCATGAAGCCAGCATTTTGCTCTATAAAACCCAAGTTTCGCTTTTTCTTCATTCGTTGGTATCGAGCTCGTTATTGCACAGTTTACGTGTTTTTGGTGCGACCAACCCCTAGGCCATTTGGGCCAAAATCGACAAATCGACAAATTCCGTCAAATCCCGTCAAACTTTGTCTAGGTAAAAAGGCCACCGGCTAAAACATAGTAGGCCATCTCAAAGTCGCTACCGGGCGGCGTAAACCGTAGTTTTCCTCGCAATACGCGGGGTCAGTGTAAGACAAGTGTACTGATTAATCAACCATCAACCCATTTTGTTGGAGAACCACTTCTCCGTGTATCGTGTATCTTAGACACGTGACACATTCGTTACCAAAAGGAGATATCAGATATCCCACTGAGGGGATCTCTGCATATAGACTCTTCGGCTGTACTTCACTAGAGAGTCAGCAAACCAAATAGTCAACCTTTTATACTTGTCAATTTACTTTTAACTACTTTTATCCCAAGCTTTGCTTACCCCTTTCTCATTGAGAACCCCAACCAGCTTTACAGCTAAACTCCAACTATCCCATTATGCCTCCTAAAGGACAAAAGGATAACACTTACTCGCCCTTGGGCAGTCAACTTGAGAACCCGCCAGGTAGCCCCGAGCAACCCGTTTCTCAACATGGTGCGAATTCTGATGGTGAAAGAATTGACAAGATTGAACACGACATGACCGAAATGAAGTCTCAAATGACCGAAATGAAGTCTGACTTCAAGACTGATATGGATGAACTCAAGATGATAATCAAACAATTCATCCCCAATGCCAACATTACGCTCGCCACCCCCGCTGCGAAATCTGAAACTGACAACAGTACGGAAACTCCTTTGACGCATGTGAAATTGGACAAGACGCACAACACGGACTTTACTGTACTGGAACCCTCCGAAGCTGAATCAATCAAGGAACTGTCGTTAGATTATGTTATTCTTGATTCGAAGTCAACCACCCTGTCCGATGATCGTAAACAGTATGACGATCGTAAACAGTATGACGACCGTAAACCGTTTCACTGGGAACAACAATTTATTACAAAGATTCACCGCAACAAGCCGAAGCATGCAAACGGAAATGTCAACGAATGGGCCGTATGGTTTAGATCAGCCCGCCATTGCCTCGATGAGTTTGAACCCACTTCATCGGAATACACTGCGGCCTGGAAGATTCTCAAGAAGTACGTTCCAGAAGAGTACACGATCGCCAACCAGACATCTGGTACAATTGCAGAACAAGTCGAAGGGTTGACAACACACCTTGACGAGTTCAACGATCGGAAGAAAGAACGAGACGCCAAACAAAACAAGTTCACTTACGGTTACTTCCATAACAGAACACGTATGGACAATGTGAAAGCGTACATCACGTCTTTGTTCGACCAATACGGCAACACGAACAACAGAATATTATATGACCGCTTATCCAAAATCTTCGAAGAACACGTCGAAATCGAGAACGCTCAAGTTTCTTACAAGTTGCAGCAAATATTGCGAAGATTTCCTGAATCCAACTATGAGGCTAACGCAAACGGTGTGAAATCCACACTCATGAACAAAATTTCTTCTTATGAGCATAGATTCAGGTACTTCACCTCCTACAACAGTTCCGACGTTTCGCGTCCACCAGCTGATCCACCACCACATTCAGGTAACGCGATCGACAACACTGTTAACAACAAAACGCTGACTATCGATGCATCTTTTCAATGAATTCTAAAAACATTCCCGATGACAGTGACATAAATCTGGGAAAATTATCCTGAAGAAAAATGAAAAGAGATGCTATTACGTTACGTTGTGCCGATTATGAACTCAAGCAATCGTCACCTACTCTACTACATTTGTGATGAAAGCCATCAAACGTGTTATCACGCTGGCTTCCAAAAAAGAAGGGGTGATGACCATGCTAACAGCCGCTTTGACATCGACAACGGCAAATTATCAGATGAAAAGACCAAAAACATCGAATTTACTCGAAAATACGTTTCTGAAAAGTTGAACCCTACTGATGCAAGTACAAAAGCACTTAGCATGAGGGATTTCAAATCAAATTAACATTGATTCTACACTTCTGCGAATTGATACGAATTTTGCCGCCAGCAAAATCCAAAACAAAACAGGGGTGATGTTGGAGAACCACTTCTCCGTGTATCGTGTATCTTAGACACGTGACACATTCGTTACCAAAAGGAGATATCAGATATCCCACTGAGGGGATCTCTGCATATAGACTCTTCGGCTGTACTTCACTAGAGAGTCAGCAAACCAAATAGTCAACCTTTTATACTTGTCAATTTACTTTTAACTACTTTTATCCCAAGCTTTGCTTACCCCTTTCTCATTGAGAACCCCAACCAGCTTTACAGCTAAACTCCAACTATCCCATTATGCCTCCTAAAGGACAAAAGGATAACACTTACTCGCCCTTGGGCAGTCAACTTGAGAACCCGCCAGGTAGCCCCGAGCAACCCGTTTCTCAACACATTTAGTGACGGTGGTTGCTTTCATTCGATTCATAGATGTTACAGAAGTAGTAGGAACCGTAATTGAAAGTGCCAGCGATAATCGTATCCGTCATAAGTAATCATTTTTCCATCATTCCTGATCTTATCGGTTGGTGCGGCGGGGCTAATTACATCGCGACGCGAAATCCGTCGGAGTTGTCCATACCCCATCGTGGATTTTCCCCGCCTACCATGATAAAGTGCCGCAATTGGACCTGGCGTTGCAGCAGTGGGGGCTCTTGCTGATAAATCACAACCAAGAACACCAAGACCAGGCGCGGTGCTGCTACCGGTTCTTGGTATCCTGAGCCACCACCCGCTGGTGACATCGCAGGTTCCCAAGATGGTGGTGGAGCTGGTGGTGCGACTATATTCCAATAAGACAAGTTCCACATGGGTGGAATCGGTTTATAACCTTCCAAGATCCTGTCCACCGGTTTCAACATACCTTGTTCCATGAAGTTGTCATTCTCCGCGTTTAGTAGCGTGAGTCTAGTTCTTCCGTGGTATGATATTATCTTTTCACTATTTCAAGATTGGCGGCTTGTAAGTGGTGTATCGTACCGTTACTGTTTTCCGTCAGACTAGACTCCGGCCCAATAATGCTAATGGCGATGTTCCATGACCAATTGAACTATTAATTCGAGTTCAAGCTGATGGACTCCGTCATGAACACCCATCGTACTGTCATCAGAGTCGGTCCATAGTTGATGGCTGAGTAAAGTACTCCCATACTAGTTAAGAACTCTCAATATGGGTTGGTTCACGAATTGATCATACCCGACTGAAATAGCCTTTTGAAAGCTTTCTGATTGCTTTGGATTGCTGGTGAAATTGCTAGAACCCCATTGTATAACCTTAGCGGCTAATTATGTCTTTCGGTGTCAATGATAATGTTCAACGCGTCGTGTGGTGTGCTGGCACGTTGGTAGACGAAGTCCAGGCCGAGGTGGTTCCTGTGAGGCGGGGGGGTACTGGCGACCTTCCCCCAGAACCAGGCGACGGCGTTGTTGGCCAAAGCTCCCAAGATGGTGAGTATTTTGTTGATCCTCGAGTCTTGTCCATTTTATTCAATCTAATTACCATAATGAACCGCTTTAAGGCGTTGATGACCATTGCTGGAGCCAGGTAAGTGTAATCGTTTATTGTTGGACTCATCAGTCAATTCATTGACATACTTATTGATTGGTTAGAGCCGTACAAGTAGTAGTGGGTTATAGGCCGATTATTACCACACTTTACACCAAAAAATCGCCACAAATAGGCTTTTCGGTATCTACCGGTCGTGTAGTCACTAATTCATAACAAACAAATTTTTATGATTTTTTTTGATGTTTGACATGGTTGACTTGGATTTGGGAATTTCTCGGATCATCGCGCCTAACCGATTGTTTGGCGGCTCGACATTAACTGTGCGCACCCGAGTCAATCTGTCCACGTGAAAGCGGCGAGCCCGAGTCAAATTTCATCGCCAAACCTAGCTTCCAGCTCAACCACCCGAAACCATCAAACTGATCGACGCGTTTCTAGACCATAATGAGTACCTTCAAGTGGCCACATCAGGCGTGACCATTGCCGTCAACATTCACTATTTAGTTTAGGTTTCGCAACGGTGCAATAAACTGTAAAAATGTTCCCAACAACGACTTTACCGGGGTCAACGGTAGCGGGGGGACCGTACCCAATGTTACAACAGTGTCTTTTGCTCTTTGATGCGGTGAACGGCTTCCGTGCCTTGGTCAAAGTGCCGTCTGATCATGATAACAGTATACAAAAACATGTTCACTCGCCAGTGGTAACAAATCAACCGACAATGATTGTAACGATTCAATTCTGCATCACATTGAAATGGAATCAAATGGATGTGGACTTTATAACGGCCATCGGTGGCTTTCGATGCCATCTTACAAAGACTATGCTTGTGATTTGTGCACCACGCTATCACGATTGGTTTTGACGATGAGGTGGGGATAAGCTAAAAGCTTGGAATGAGGTATCAACAAACAAGTGTCACGACATGAACGGTCTGTTTACTCCTAGCATCTTTCTGTGTCAAGAGTATCTTCCGGCGGCGGCGTCAACCGTTCGTTAAGCATGAC
>JAKTSL010000147.1:0-23608 GCA_030580175.1 Diutina pseudorugosa
AACTGGATTCAAGTGTTGAGCTGGCTGTTGGGCCGTCAGAGTCCCAACTTGCTGAGCTCAACAGTCCGGGTAACCCTGACCTGTCAGCTCTAGACGGTCCTCGGACATATAGGTCCTAACACTATGACTGTCAAGCCACTTGCAACCAAGGTTTAATTCACCAACGATCGTTATGACAATTTACAGGTGTCAATGCTTCTTTACTTGTACCAACCACTCACTCGAACTATTTCAATAACGAACCAGAAAGCTCACAGAGCCGGTTGTTACGGATTCACTGTAGCCAACACCAACGTCTAAATAGAACTAGCCCTGTTAGTAGCCAATAGGGTGCCAAAAGCCTCTATTTGTATATTAGTATCCGTAGGGGATGCCGATGCCTAAATATCCGTCATTAATCGTCAGCTCTTCACTCGCTTATGTTGCGCAACAACTGGGCCAAGCACCGGGAGGTGGCGACGTCGTCTTGCAACACCAGCAGAAAGGTGCCGTCGCGCAACGGCTCGGGCAAGATGGTGGCCAACGCCTTGCGGGCCTCCAAGTTGTCCAGCAAACGCATGTAACACCGCACCACGTGCTTCAACAACCGGGCCAGCGAGTTGTTGTTGGCCTGGGCGGGTGCCTGAGCCGGCGCCGCCAGAGGTGGAGTTTGCTTTTGTTGCTGCGCCGCCGCCAACTGGTCGATCATCTTCGAAAGCACCTGGGCCACGGTGTGGAACCGTTCGTAAGTGTGGCAGATGTAGGTGAGCCCCTGGTCATCCAACAAGATCTTTTGGAGGATGAAGATGGCGACGGTTTTCGAGAGCTCCAGCGAGATCTCCATGATGTTGAGACACAACGGCACGATTTCCGTCGTGAGCAAGAAGTTGACCACTTCCGGGGTATCGTTTTTCACCAAGGCGCCAATGACTCCGAGCGAGGTGAGGCGAAGGTACTCAAACAGCCGCTGGCGAGCGTTGGTCGACAAGAATGGGTACAAGTACAACGGCAAGTTAGCGGCAAGAAACTTGGTCCGAGTGTGGGGGTTCAGCGCCACACATTGAAGCAACGCCAACGCGTTACACACGCGATTGGATACACTAGCGGTGAGAACGGGCGGGTTAAGGTAAGGGTACACCGAGATGATTTCCTCCAAAAGCACCAGCATCACCCCAAACGAGTTCCAGAGAACAAGGGCAAGGTCATCGTATTGCTCTCGCTTCTTGCCGAGCTCGAGAAGGGCCCGTTCCCGCAGCTGGGTGCCGTTGACGAGTTCGCTGATCCACTGGTAGATCAGGTCGTCGGAGAGCGACTTGGGCGGCGTTGGTTGGTGGATTTCTGACGGCAGCGACGTCCCCCCAGTGGGGGCGCCGGCCGGGTGGGCATTGGCAGCGTTGTTGGCCACAGACGGCTGGACCGATGCCATGGAAGGGGGTTCGAGTGTGGTTGGCAGCGTTTTTCATCGGTGCGGCGCGAGGTGGGGTCGTGTGGGTACCGGGCCTGGTCGGTCGCACCCAGGGAAAAAAGGCTCTACTACGCTTATAGTCAATACTCCCCTATAACCACGAAAGGTCAGGAGATACTAACGAAGTAGACGATATAGCAAGGGTGGTGACACTTTGCTATCAACATTATCATGCTACCCACCACCCAATTGTAACATTCATTCCATTATTTCACTCATTATCCTCCTCCTAACTCCTCTCCCCCATTCCCCAATCGGTGTCATCGCCACCCTGTCTTGTGATAGTTTCCTCAGTAGAGTAGTCGCTCAGTCTCCCCTGCGTGGCGGAGGCGCGCCAGCAACGTTAACACTTAACCGGCCACCACGACAGAAAAACTTCGTCTACCGAAACACCCGCCCAGCGTACGTAAATGGTGTGGCTTGCCAATGCCCTTCCAGTGAATGAAATGTGTCCATTGTACTAACGTCTAGATGTCGCTCCAAATGTCCATTGTGTTTGTCACGCTTCTCACGCAGATGGCGTTCCTCCTCTTGCTCGTCACTCCCCTTCCGTTTGCCATTCGGGCCAAGATTGTCGACTTTACCTTCTTCCTCCAGAAGAACAAGCACTACCGAACGTTCGTGGCGTTTTTCGTCATGCTCATGTGTCTCCAGGTGGCTGACTGTGTGCAAAAGTTGCAACGGTTCCAAAAGACCAGCAACCCTTACTTTGCCCAGGATGCCAACAAGCCGTTGCTGTACGACCAATTGGCGCTGAAGTTCTACGCCCAACGCAACTTGTACATTTCTGGTGCCGTGTTGTACTTGACCATTGCCATCTACACCGTGGTCACCATTGTCCGCAAGTTGGTGGTGAAGGAAAAGGCCATCCGCATGGTCGAGCTGGGAGAGATTGAGTCGCCGACGGCGGCTGACGACTCGGCCAAGTTGATGGCGCAAATCGAAAAGAGAAACACCGAGATTGAAGCGTTGCTGAAGCAGGTGAAGGGGTTGCAACGTGAATACGACGGGTTGTCGACGTCGGCGCCGGTGGCCAAGGACGATTAGGCCATTTTAAATAGTTGAATACATGCTTTGTGTTGTTTTATCAGCAATAATGGTGACCTTGGGTTATGGTGGTAACCTACGTGAATATCCATCGTAATTTGACTTCAATACCGTCACTTGAGTGGTATAGCGGTTGGAATCACTATTTACATACGAACTGACTACTTTATGTCGTAGAAAAAGTAAAATGGACAACAAAAAATCCATTATTGGTTACATTGCCCCCATCGTATTATAAACCAACACCCCGATTTTTCCGAATTGTCAGTTTGTCCGAGTGGTTAAGGAGTTTGACTCGAATTCCCTTCGAGGCATCAAATGCTCTCTGAGCGCACAGGTTCGAGTCCTGTAGCTGACGAATCTTTTTGGCGACCACCGTCAAATAGCTTTTTGTAAAAGGTGCTGTTTCGTGCTTGTTTTGATCCTCAAGACAAGGTTTTACTGGTTTGTTTTTTTGGTATGTGTTCTCGCATTCAGCCTAAAGGTGTCACTATTGGAGCCATTCACTAAAACAATAGTAGACGTGTGCTTTCAGTCGTGGATATTTCTCTACACTAATTATTCCTTCGCCCATGTTTAAACAAGATAGAAGCTATGTTACTTATCAATGATGGGTATCGAGCATGAAAGCTAGCTCAATAAGCTACATCGCCAATTGCAATTCATATTTTAACACTTTACAACTGTATCATTTGAAGTCATCCTACCTTAGGTGACTCATGGCGGCGATTAGCGGCTAAGCGTGCGGGGGAGTTCGTTACAGACAGATCTAAAATATCATTACATCTCGCGTATGATGACAAATGTAACCGATAGCCGATAACTCGCCAAAAAAAAAAAAACTAACCGCCAAAATCACCGTTTGAACTGATTAACCAATTGTAACAAATACTGTAATTGTTGCAATGGATCAGACAGCATGATGGTGCCACAAAATGCCCGTAGACCTGACATTTGTCATCGGTCATCGGTCAGACCATCGGGCCGTGATTTACCCCCATATATTCGCCATCGCTCGTGACCCATCTCGGAGGACCCTGGACGCTGACGTACGATGGTGCGGCTTTAAATTTAAGGTCCGCGGATCCCCTCCATAGTTGCCATATGGATGTGGAGCACAAGCTAGCGCTCCCCCAGGTGACGCTCCGAGCCACATTGGTCGGACTCGCCATCGGGCTGTTGGTGCTCGTGCTGAACTTCCAGTTTGGCCTCCAGACGGGGTGGGTGCTGATGATGCTGCTTCCCCTGGCTCTTTTAGGATATGCCGTGTTCCACGCTCTCCCGCTACGACACAAGTTCACCGATGTCGAAAACGTGTTTGTTCAAAGCGTTGCCGTGGCTGCTGGTACTGGTCCGTTAGCATTTGGTCTTGTCGGTATCATTCCTGCCATCGAAAAGTTCCTTAGTGCCGAGGAAACCGGCTATGGCCATTCCATCACGTTTTCCATGGCCCAATTGATGGTGTGGCTGCTTGGCCTCGGGTTTTTCGGGGTGTTCTTTGCCGTGCCGTTGCGCAAACAGGTGATTGTTCGGGAGAAGCTTCCGTTCCCGCTGGGGCTGGCCACAGCGACGTTGGTGCTGGTATTACACCAATCGCCAACAATTGAGGGGGACGCTCCCTCGCAAAGTGACCAGGAATACCATGATGACATTGTTAATATTTCGTCGACGTTTGTGGTGTCGCTGGCAGTGACGTTGGCGCTGTACTTTTGGCCCATCCTCAAGGCTATTCCCATCTTTGGTACTTACCTCTCGCGCCACTATCTCTGGAACTTTCAGCTTCTGGCAGCGTATATTGGCCAGGGGATGATCATGGGGCTTCAAACAACATCATATATGCTCTTTGGGTGTATCCTTGGCTGGGGGATACTTGGTCCGTTAGCTCACTACCAAGGGTGGGCACCCGGACCTACTGACGACTGGAAACACGGGGCTCAGGGCTGGATTCTCTGGGTGCTGTTAGCGGCGATGGTCGCTGATCTGGTGGTGTCTCTTATCATTATCAGTGTCAAACTGGTGCGCAGCCTTCAACAAAGACGACTGCGAGAAACCGAACCTTTATTAAATTCCGGAGACGACCATGATGTTAATGTTGATGATGTTCCTAAAAGATACCTTATAAGTCCCAAGTTTACGGCGTGGGGCATTGTGGCATCGTCGCTTCTCTGTGTGGTACTGGTGAAATGGGTATACGGGCTGGTAATGCCAGTATACGCCATCATGGTGGCATTAGCTCTAACGTTTATCTTTGCCATTTTAGGAGTCAGAGCCTTGGGAGAAACTGACTTAAATCCGGTGAGTGGCATCGGTAAACTCAGTCAACTTGTATTTGCCGTGGTGGTACCTCGAGGTCACCCAGCTCGTCTTTTGATCAATTTAGTGGCTGGTGGGATTGCCGAAGCTGGGGCTCAACAAGCAGGAGACTTGATGCAAGACTTAAAGACCGGCCAACTTCTTGGAGCTTCGCCTCGAGCTCAATTTATCGCTCAGTGTATTGGCACCCTGTTTCTGGTAGCTCTCAGCTCGGTGATGTACAAGGTATACAACCAAGTCTACACCATCCCCAGTGATAATTTCCGCATTCCTACGGCAATTATTTGGGTCGATTGTCTGCGACTTGTCACTGGTGAAGGTCTTCCTCCCATGGCCTGGGAAGCATCAGTAATAACGTTTGTGGTGTTTGCTGCCATTGCCATTGCCAAAAACGTCAGCACGTCTCCTAAACTACGCTATCTTCCTAGCGGAGTAGCGGTAGGGATTGGCATCTATAACACACCCAACTTCACTCTCGCTCGGTTTGTGGGTGGTGTCATCTCCTATTGGTGGATGAAGCGATCTCCTCGACGAGTAGCCATGATCATCTTTCTGAGTGGTCTCGTGTTGGGAGAAGGCGTGTTCTCTGCGGTGGTGCTAGCTCTCCGTAGCATGGGGATTTAAGTGGGTCTACAGATGGTGGTCTTATCTCGAAGGTGGAGCGCGATGTAACAAGACAAAGGGAGAAACCGACACCAGAAGTCAAGGACTAGAATAAAAGTCTATAGAAGCTATAGATTTTTTCCAAAAGGTATTTCGTTTTCAGACGCAATGAGGGAAGGGAGTGTTCAATAGGATTGAATGTCGGGATGGGGGGGAAAGTAGTAAGGTGTAGGTGTTGGTCGGGAAATGTGGGATGGGGGATAGGTAGGAAATGTGGTGGGGGGGGATAAGGGAAGGGGAGGAGGAGGAAAGGTTCTTAGTTGAGAAAAACTAGGGTTGAGCGTTTCGTTCCTTGTCCACTTGGATCCGCTGGTTGATCAAATAGATCGCGGTGTTAATTGCCTGTAATGTCCCGGTCAACGTGAGCTTACGGACGTTGGTGAGTCCCTTGCCGCCAATCATCATCGACTGGCCCTTGTCGGGCTCGATCCTGACGTAGGTGCACTGCGAATTCTCGCGAATGTGCTTGATGTTGTTGCCGCCCTTGCCGATCACCAGCCCGATCAGAGTGTTGGCGACAAACACGTCCTGGTTGAACTTATCGCTGGAAGTACCCAGCGGCACCGGCGGGTTGATGATGACCTCGCCAATGAGAGTGTTGCCGTGTTCGTCAGTGTACGACAGTTGCGGCGGCACCACCGGAGGTGCTGGCAGCGGCACCGGCGGTTGCTGGACGAACGCCGGTTGCACTGCTGGCTGGAACATCATGCCAAAGTTGTAATTAGGTACCGGAGGTTTGGGGTAGACGTCGTGGCGCGGTTGCATGGTCATCGGATTGACGTTGGCCATGGGATTAGGGGGCATCATCGTCATTTGCGAGTTGGCGTGGTGGAAGTTTACTGGGTTGTAGTAAAGTACCTTCAGCTTCTTGAGACAGTCCTTGCGTTCCAACACCTCCTGGGCAATGTAGTACACGGCAATGTGGATGGCATCGCCAACCCCAGTAATGCTAAGGATACGGTCGGTCAGGTAGGGCAACGGTTGTTCCGCCGCTTTGAGCTTAGCCGCCAGTTTCTCCTCGATTTCCCGGAACTTCAGCCCCAGTTTGCCGATAATGTACCCCACCAACGGGTGGGGAATGAGCAATTTGAGCTGGTACTGTTTCAGCATCACCGAGTACGGTTCGTCTTCGGGTTCGTCGAGTAATACTCGCGTGATGAGACCAAACGCCCGGGCGACGTTTTCTGCGGGGCCACGAACAGTGACAATCCGTTCGGGCACGTTCTTCAAGTTCTCCAGCACATTGATCCGCACTGAAGCCTTTTCCCGAATGTGGTTGATGGTATCACCTCGTTTACCGACCACGGCCAGCGCTTCTTTAACTTGACAGTACATGCGGAACAGCACGTACGTAGGATCACTATCCTTATGAGCCACTGGTCTCAGTTCGTCGGAGTAGTTGTCGTGTTCCATTTCGTGGTCGTTATCGCCGATGGCAGGTGCCGTCCGTTCGAGGTCTTGTCGTTCATGGGCAAGGTCGAGCTGCTCCAGATCGAGGGCAATGCGCTTGGTGGCGCTGCCGTACAGAGTCTGGGCCACGACCTCTTCTTCTTCCCGTTCCTTGCGTTTCAATGTGGTGGCGTCAGTCATTGACAGGCGAGGAGGAGAGGGGCCGTCCATGATGATGGTTCAAAGTGTCGAATCAGGGTTTTCCTCGAGGCAGCGCGCTCCTGCAGATACTGCGATTGACCTTTGTCGATGACGAGTGGGGTATGATTAATGGAGTAAGGATGGAATAATACTAGGGAATGTTGAGAAATGTCTGTAAGAATATGTGTGTATGTTTGATTGGTTTAGTAGGAGGTGTTGGTGTGTCTTAGGGGTGGACCTTTAATGTTTTCTTTTGTTTTTTAGGGATATTATGAGATGACGTCATTGAGAGTTGCACTCTACAAAATTGTAGAATAATCGTCAAAAGTGAGACAATACGTACATCCACGTAACTACCAGTATGGATAAAGATGAAGTTAAGAGTTGTTAGAATGATCTCGGTATATCGTACCTGACCGTAAATAGAGAAATATCTATGGATAGAGATGTACTTGACCATGGATTGAGTAGTATCTATATAACTATATGTGATTGCAGTTAACTAATGATGGTCAGGTATACTCAACCACCTTATTCTATTTACAACAAATCCTAGGAAATAGGGTTACTGGATTCGGCAGTACCCGGATGATAAACCATACTGTCTTGATTGTGAACCTGGGTCTACCACTTCCACTCAAATGACATCCTCAAGGCTTGAGACTGTAGCTAAGCCAAAACAACAACTAAATCGTAGGTCTTGGCCATTACGGACCAAGACCTAAAAGAATCCATCCCATCAACTACCTTGTTGTTGTTGGAGCAAAAACCGTTTGCGGCGGTCTTCGTCCTTGGCCTTTTGGTAGTTTTCATCTCGCTTCGCATCCAACCGACCCAAAAAGTCCTGCTTTTCCAAGTACCCGTCCCGATTACCGATCTTCAATTCGTCCTGGATGTCTCGCTTATCGACAAACAGCGCCCAGTCCAACCGGGACTTTTCGAGAGTGGAAAGCTTAATCTTCTTCCCCGACCCGGAAAGGAACTTATCGATAAGCAGAGGTCGTTTAAGCTTGATACGAAGCTCTCGTGGTTCCAGTTCTCCTGGCACTGTTCGCATTACCGGCACAAACAGTCGATAAGGTTTATCTTCATCGTACAGAGCCATGTGAGCCGTAGAGTTGAGATAAGCCTTGGCTTCGGCCAGATTAGCATCAACGGTCTTGGTTTCAGTAACGATCTTCCCCGCAAACGCGTACGTCAGCTTTATGGTAATGGTTTGTGGTTGTAAGTCACCATCATTAGCCGCTGCTGCTGGAAGTGGTGTCGGTTCCTTTTCTGATTCGGGAGCCGATTTAGACTTCTCAAGCCATTCGGTCTTGGCGTGAGCTGCACCCTGACTGAGTTCAGCAAAGATTTCGTCGACATCGACGGTGGGAGCGGGAGCAGTGACGAGTCCCGTATATTCTCGCTTCAGGGTCTCTTGGTACCGTTGTCGGCGAGTCTTGATAAGCGAGACGTCGGAAGCCAAGTGGGAGTAATCAGGTACGGCTTCGCCATCGTCGGAGTCATCGTCATCGTCACCACCAGCGTCGGCTTTGGCTTCGGCGTTGGGGTCAAAGTCCTCGTCATCGGACTCGTCCTCGTCGTCAGCCAACTCCGGTTGCTGTTGCAGGGACGTAGTAGTTGTAGTAGTATCTGTAGCCACGGTCTCCAGCTTAACCTTAGCTTCGTCCTTGGAATCTGTACGAGCCATCTTGCTTGGTTACCTTTCAATGATGGCTTGATGATAGGACAGGTGCGGCTTCGGACACGAGCCCCGTCCCTCCACATCTTATACACACTCCCTCGCCTGGCTGTCGCTAGCGCCATATTTCACCCCCACAGTTTTCGGTGCCGTTCGCCACCATGGCTTCCACCTTCATCGCCGATAGCGAAGCGCCCATCGTCTCTTTAAGTGCCAAGAAGCACTTTGACCAATTACCATCGACCAAGGAACAGCTCTATGCTCACCACTTGCTGAGAGCGTCCCATTGGGGAACTAGAGCCGTGTTGCGGTCGGTGCTGCCCGAGCTGGAAGCGATCTACGACTTGATCTTGCGGATCCACGACCAATTGGGTCGTCCCCAAGATAACGAAGCGTACGTAGCCAAATTGGGTCCGAATGCCGTTAAGTACTTGGAGTACGCCCTGCAATTCTTGGGTAACTTGGGCAACTTTAAACTGTTTGGTGATAAGAAGTTTATCCCCGGTTTGACTCCTGAACAGTTTGATGATATTATTAAGACCGTTAATGATGATCAAGTCACCAACACTTACCAATTGATCAAGGACCAATTGTTCTCCACCGAACCAGGGTTGCTTGGATGGAGAGACGAAGGCCACGTGTCGCTGTACTACCCTGGCGACCAAGTACCCACCAAGCCAGAGATTGAAACGGTGAATGCCGCATTAGCGGACAAGGGAATCATGCCGGAAAACACTCGGGTGGAAAAGGTCGGTGACAACCAATTTGTCGTCCACGTGGCTCTGGCTGACCCCAACACCACCCCCGATTACTACCCTGACTCCATCTCCTACAAGGGGGCCACCATCACCTTTAAGTTTGGTGACCACGCCGCGGAATTTGCTCACATTGTCGACGAGCTTAAGCAAGCGCAAAAGTATGTTGCCAACGACACTCAGCGGCAAATGATCGCCGACTACATTGAATCGTTCAACACGGGGTCGATGAACGCCCACAAGAACTCGCAGATCCAGTGGGTGAAGGATCTTGGTCCCCTCGTCGAATCCAACATTGGCTTCATTGAGACTTACCGCGACCCGCTGGGAGTGAGAGGGGAATGGGAAGGGTTAGTGGCAATGGTTAATCAGGACCGCACCGCCAAGTTTGCCGAGCTCGTGGCGTCGGCGGGGAAGTTTATCCCGCAATTGCCCTGGGACCTGGCGTTGGAAAAGGACAAGTTCACGCCTCCCGACTTTACCTCGTTGGAAGTGTTGACGTTTGCTGGCTCGGGGATCCCCGCTGGGATCAATATCCCCAACTATGATGACGTCAGACTCACCATTGGCTTCAAGAACGTGTCGCTTGGTAACGTGCTTAGTGCCAACCCCAAGAACCCCAAGAAGGAAGAAGTGATTACCTTCTTGACTCCCGAAGACCAGGAATTGTTCCGCAAGTGGCGTGACGATGCCTTTGAAGTACAAGTGGGGCTCCACGAGTTATTGGGCCACGGTACCGGTAAGCTCTTGCAAGAAGTCAGTCCCGGTAAGTTTAACTTTGACCGCGACGCTGTCCCTTACAAGTCGTGGTACGGTCCCAGCGACACCTGGGGATCGGTATTTGGACTGACTGCCGGTAGTTACGAAGAGTGTCGCGCCGAGCTTGTAGCTCTTTACCTCATCCTTAAGCTGCCAAAGGAAGTGTTGCCGATTTTCGGGATTGCCGAAGCCGACTTTGACGACGTCACCTTCATTGCCACCGTGCTCATGGCTCGGGCCGGGATCGTGTCGTTGGAGCTCTGGGACCCGCTGTCGAAGAAATGGGGCCAACCCCACTCGCAAGCGCGGTTCGCCATCTTGAAGAGTTTACACGAAGCCGGGGTGGTGCTGCTTGACTCCCAGGATCCCAAGTTCGACGATCTCGTCATCACCGTCCACCGGGACAAGCTTGGCGCTCCCGCCGTCGACGCTCTCGGCAAGCTTTTGCACGATCTCCACGTGTACAAGTGCACCGGTAACACCGAGGGTATTGCCTACTACGCCGATAAGACCAACGTCGGTGACTACGCCAAGTATCGGGATGTGGTCATTGAGAAGAAGCGGCCTCGTAAGCAACTCATCCAGGCTAACACCACCATCGATGGTGACAAGGTCACCGTGCACGAGTACGAGGAAAGCGAGGTGGGGATGATCGAGTCGTTTGCCGACCGCAAGGTATGAGATCAATGTTTACATTAAGACAAATGTCTAAGTTGAGATCTCGGCTGTTAGGTAGAGAATGGTATACATCGTATGCCATGCTAGTGAAGGTTTTCCTCTTGTCAGATAAATCACCGACGTCTTCGCCGTGGCGCTAATGCTAGCACTATACACGTCACTGCTGACGTGTCGCTCCGTAGCCTCATCACATTCCCCATCGTCGCGTGTCGCTACGGCGTCAACCGATGCTGTTCAGCAGCATGTGACTGCCTCACACTACTTGGTGATATTGATTATGTAATCGAGATTTCCACCTACACGAGATATCATGCCTATAATCAACGGTAATTGAACCAATAAATCAATCATATAGACTAGTAAACAATCAGGAAGTGAGTAAGATAACCGAGATCGATAGATTTCATTAGGGAATGTTCCTGGATCAGAGATGGGGATGGATCTTCAATTGGATGTAAGGAATAAACGGTGAGATATTTCATTACAGAAAAATGGGTGAAATTAGCCGTGTACTCGCGACATCAAGTAACAACAACAATAACAGTAGTAAAACTGTCGTGGGAGTGGTGGGTTGTAGCAGGCGGATCATCAGACTGTTGCAGCCCTGGTCCTCCAGGAGAAAGTATACTTCCGGGGTGTGTTTACCTGCCACCGTAAACCCACCACAAAGGCCCTTCGGCTATCACTCCTTACATCAGGAGCTCCACACACAAAATTGGCTCTGTCAGCCCCACCACGCCTCGCCGTCTGTCATTCCACTCACCACCCGCCTCGTCTACCGACAAAAAAAGAAAAAAAATCAACGATGCCTTCTCTTCTAGCTCTTCACACCACCTGTAGTTTATTTGTTTTCAAATCATTTTTTACGATTTTATTCAAAGAGAATTAGGTATATTTGCTTGGTGGGTGTGGCTTAGAAGTGCGGTGCGGCAGGAATCGCTTCCGACACTTTCCCACGCTGCGGTGTGCGGTATCAGGGGAGCATTTCCCAATGACACGAGGCGGGCACGTTTTCCATTGGGGATTCTACGAAACAAGCCTAGACCTCCCCCGACCATCCTCGTCTTTCACATACTCCATTTTAACGTTTACTTCATTTTCTTGCCTGTTTTCATGGCTGTCATTGATGTCCCCTAATTGGTTGTATGGTGCTGTCTCCTCCCTTGCTTCCGTCACTGCCGTCACTGCCGGCAGCTAGTGCCGACACCCGCACCCGCTGTATCTCCACACACCCCCTACCCTAATCGAGGCTGCCAGCGAGCGTCGCGGTGTTCTTGTCCTGCACACAATCACCCGGCCAACCACACCAAATGTCGCGATGTGCATGGCCTGTCCTCCCGATCGAGGAAAAACATATACAAACATTTGGGGATCGGTTCTAGCAACACCACTCTTCCCATTAAAACCCCCCCTGTCCCTCGCCTGGTGAGGCTTCCATCCCAACCCATTTTACCTGCAAATACCTTTGGATTCCACTATCAAAAGCTCCTTTCCTTGTCCTTATTGGTGTGAATGCTGATATACCACCGCTACGCCAGTGGCGACCTCGAGCGGCCTCCCACCGCTAATACCACCACCAATACCACAGCAGAGCCATCGCTGGGATCGATCCTGAGAAAGAACGATGTTTTAGGTCCTATGAGAGGTGGCGTGGGTTCCAAAATCGCCGCTGTTGATTCCAGTCGCTGGCCTCAAGTTGCTGAACACGCTCACTATTTTATCGGGTTTGATCCCACCGTATTTGGAGCTGTGGTCATCCTCGTGTTTAAGAACGTGGCTCTGGGCCATCTCTGTACTCGGCTGGTGCTGAAGTATGGGGTTACTTCCTATAACGACTTGATGCTCGATCGTCGCTCCCGGTTTGCCGTGGCTTGCGATAACTTGATCCCCGAGTACCGTCATCTGAAGCTCCGCAAGGCGTTGGCAGTTACTTTACTCAAGAACTTCTCGATATTGGCCAATAACTGTGGTGGTCTTGCCGTCAATTTACACTTTGATGAGACTACAGCTGGTGAAGTGGCGCTGGCGATGCAAAAGTTACGCACGGGACCCCAGCTGCCGCCGCAATCAGTGGGGCAACTGCTCTTGCGGTTAGGCAGTATTCTGGGTCATCGAGTGCCTGCTTACGTCGTTGATGCTGTATACCCACTGACACTGGATGCGCTTCTTCCCCACTTGGGAAATACGGTCAATCTCTTTGATCCCCTCCTTGAGTATCTGCCGCAAGCCATTAACGTCGTCTACACTCCTCCTGACTCCACTAAAACCACGCCAACGGTACCGATGACTGATGAACTTAACCATGCTCTTCGCGAGCTTCTTCAAGTGCAAACCAACTACACCATGAATTTAGTCAACTTGCTCCAGGACTTTATCGTGCCGCTTCGACTATTCATTGTTGATGGCGATCTGGAGGCTGGAGTGGCTCGTATCAACCGTATCTTCCCTCCCACCGTCGACGAGATCACTCGAGTCAATTGCATTCTCCACGACGCCCTCGTCAAGGCCGAGCCGTTTGGCGTCATTGAGGTGCTTCGGGCCATGGCTCTCATCGTCCCTTACTTCTACAAACCGTTTATTCGTCACCAGGCTAACCTCAAGCACTTCCACCGTCGTTTCGATCGGTTCTACCGTCACTACCACCCCGAAGTGTTTGATGCTCCCGATATCAACCGTGGTGGCTTTTCCGTTGCCGAAATCGACCTGATCGTGCTGGGTGCTGTTGGCGAGCTCCCCAAGCTTAAGCTCTTGCTCGACCGCATTGTCCCCATGGCTATCGACGCTTGTGGCTCCGATGAACGTCGCCAGCACCAGTGCCACACTTACTGGACAGCCTGTGTCGACATTATCGATGCCTTTGGCGACGACGGACCAGCGCCGGCGCTGGCACCGTCGTCACGAGTGTTTACTCCCTCGGGACAAATGCTTGTCGATCTTGCCTCTAATTGGCCCCTGGTACTTGACCATGGTTGGCTTCATCGTAAGGTGGTGGGGATCTTTGAGTTACGTAGGGTGGTTGATGGAGGAATTGACGTTCTCGTGGTGTTTTCCGACTACTTAATGTGGCTTAGTGTTAGCGATGCTGGCTACGCCACCGGCGAGCTGCCGGTGTACGTGCTGGACACGTTGATGCACCTGTTGGTCAACGAAAAGCCGTTGCCGACGCTGGGGGTGATTCCGTCGATGTCGGTGCGGTGCTGGACCGTAGCCTCGGAGTGTTTGGTGCTGCTGTTTGACGACCACATGGGTAATTCCTACATTCGGTTTTTGAGCACTAATGATCGTGGATTTTCCGTAAATCCTGGTTGTGGTGCTATTCACGGTGATGTCTACTCGGTATTGCCCGTATCTGGTGGGAAACGCCCGGCGCTGCCCGATACCATTGTTGAACTTGTGGCCAAGCTGATGGTGGTCAACAAGGCCCATAGCCTTCGCCTTAGCCGCAGCGTGCTGAGCGATGCTGGTGGAGCTCGCACCTATTTCGCTAGTCAGACGGCCGATGCCTATAGCGAGGAATCGCTGAAGCTGCCGTTTGCTCTCTTTCTCGAAGTGCTCGACGAGCTGGAGATTGCTGCGGTGTTTGAAGCCAACGATCGGCTCCGGCTTGTGATGACGGCTCACATCTGTGAGGATGATCGCGAGTGTCTCGTGGTGCTGGCCCAACTGCGCCTGGGGTCGGTGGTTGTCGACCAACGCCTCATTGCTGGGGCTGACTTGCCCAAATTTGTTCGTAAGATGGTTAATGATACTCACAAGCTGGCGTTTGACTCCAGCAACGGTGCCAGTCGCTCGTTGATTGCCCTTAGTGCTACACAGCTCCAGCAATGGTGTCATGACCATAGGGATATCGCCTCGCAACTGTTCAGTCCTACGATATACCCGCTGCAAGAGTTTGCTCTGATGTCCACCACCAATCCCACTACCCAGGCTGAGCTTCCCCACTCTCACTCAGTAGCTACCGCTGCCACCACTAAGCAAACCCTAAAGCTGAAACTGAAGCTGGAAGTGCCAATGTCATCGGCTTCGTCGCCTGACCACCAACCAACGGCTAAACTGCGGCCCCAATCAATGTCGGCGCTGTCGAGCAAGCGACGTCTGTTCATCGGCCTGCTCTTCCTGCTGATGCTGATCAAACGTCGTCTGGCACCTCCGGGACAACTCCCCGACGGGTTCACTCGGCTGGAACTGGCTCGCAAGAACTTGGATTCTACGTTTATTCCTCGTGGCCAGCGCCACGAGTACAAGCACTTGTACCTGGCCCAACCCGACTTGGTTACTAGCAAACCCACGACGCCGTTGGTATCGATTCTCCCAACAAAGAAGACATTGTCTCGTCCCAAACTGACCCCTACCGCAATTGCTACCACTACCACACCTCATGATGGTACAGAAGCAGCAGCAGTAGTGTCGCCCGACTCTCGTCGTCCTCGTCTTGAAGACGAAGAGTTTACCGACGCTCTGCTGGGACTGATGCTCTCAGCTACACCTCTGGCTCGTCGTCTGACAGCACCAACCCTGAGACAACTGAGTACTAAGGACTCGATGCGTGAACCCAACGTGGTACGGATGGGACTGGTGCTTACTAAAGCCGATACTCCCGTAGCTGGTGGTACTGCTACCACCGCCACGGCTCCGCAAACGGCTCCCGTGCTTGCTCCCGTCCTGGCGCCAACTTCAACTCCAGCTCCAGCACCAGCTCCCCTGACTTTGCCAACAGCTTCTGCTGGGATTGTTCCCATTATCGGTACTCCCGTGGGGCTTCGCCTTCCGCCGCTGACGCTGGTGGGGTCGGTGGATCCCAATCTCCAGCGGAAACTGATTTTTAAAGTTGACTTGCCCTGGCACTCGGGCGACGGGCTGGCAATCTCGGAAATCATGCCTGAATGCAGCCTCCCCACCTCCGACCTGTTTAATGCCAACATGTATAGCGATGGTGGGCTGAACTGGATCCTGATTACTCGCGATAACCTGCTGTTGTTCATTGCCAATGGTGCTGACTTGACGGCAGCGCTGATGGAAGACGCCTCGTCCATCAAGGCTGACGACAACGGTGACGATGACGACGATACCACCGCTCAGGACGACGACGACACCACCCAAACCTATGAAGCCATTGACGACGAGGAACCGGTCAAGCCTAACAACACGTCGTTGGCGCTTTCCGATAACCAAGCGGAAAACCTCGTCGAGGACTTTGTCACCCGCTTCGATCGTGATTACTCGGAAATGTTCACTCCCGAAGAGATCCGCTCCATCCGCATGGCTCTGGCCCATCGGCCGGTGCTGGTGCCTCGCAGCGACTCCGTCCAGCTGGTGACGCCGCTGATGTATGCTCGGGAGCTTAGTGCTCAGCTCGATCGTCTGTTTAGCTCGCGCCACTTGCTTCTGATCACGCAACAGGAGTACGAGACGAAAATGGCCCAGGCTCGTGGTGGTACTCCTCGTCGCCTTGTGTCGGTTGAAGAAGAGGAAGAGGAGCTTGGTGAGACGCCGGTAAGGTATCAAGGGTACAGCCAGCGTCAGAGCCAGCGCCAGCAAAAGCGGGAGTCGCCGGAGACGCTGAAACGGTTCAGTGCCTACGTCGTTCGTCGCCAAGAAGCACGCTACTCCAAGTACAACCAGTCCTACGACCCCGACGTCAAGTACGCCGTCGACCGGCTGCTGAGCGGACTGAGCGACGCCACCATCTACGACGATAGCGACAATGTGTTGGATACTCTCGACTACCGGGGCATTGCCCTCGTGTGATCATTTACGTCATTCATGTTTTACTCAATCAATAATTATTATATAGTCATATCATTACAATTTTCCCTTAATACAGAGAGCCGTGTCAGATTATGAAACTAGATGCCGAGTTTACCCATCTGTTGATTCCCTGAACAAAATTTCCCATCACTTGTGAGCAATTGATGAACATCTGCTTTGCTTCGGTTCCAAGAACTTGCTGGACATCCTCAACGACAGAACATATTTGTGATCAACAAAGACCACCACGAAATGCTGGGAAGATAAGCCCAAGAATGAATCACCGATGACCACCGCCGTCGAGCAAAACTTGCCGAATTGAAGGTTTATTCTAATGAGATATGATAGAATGTGATAAAGACTAATTGCTTACACCCATCGTAATCTGCAAACCCTAACCGATTATTAGACACTTGCCTATGTAAGTGACCTGTGACTGGAAATAGTCTTTACAAGCTCATTATTATCCGGTTATTAGTCCACAAATCAATAGCAATATTAACAAATAACTCAAAGAATTAATGATTGACTTGAGATATTTTCGATAAGCCACCGTGTGCCACATTGGCTGTTAGTCTATGAAGTCCATTCTACAAATTTGCCTTTGATTAATCATAAAAGTTAATTTCCTTTTGCTATTTTAATGAAAAAGACACTTATTCTTTGCTTCAGAGAGAGCCATCGCTCAATTTTCTGGTTAGCACACTACCTTTGAGCAAAATCAATCCAGCATCGACCATGAACCATCGAAGTTGATCGCGAGTTTTCGGTAAGTACACTCTTTATTCCAGATAATGAATTTCGCACGACACATGATGGTTAAAACCCGGTTTTTAGCCACTTAACTACACTTGATGAGTACATCGTAGGTGTTTCGTACCCAAAACGGATCTACTTGTGCAAATGTTCGAACGCACCTCTTGGATTTTGCAAAGACTACCGCATTATCGAAATCTACTACCAGAGAATCCCACGAACCTTCACAGTCTATAGCAAAATCTTTAGCAGCAATTGTTTCTCATCTACAATATCAAACAAGTCAAACTGCAATACACAAAACACTAGTCTCCAATCACTTTTTATTAATTCAATTTGATGGTATCTCGATGTTACTCTAACCGGAATCAGTGCTGTTAACCCCTTGCAACACGCGTCGCGCGTACTTGACGATAACACACTCTAATGGAAGACGTGTATCCCTATAGCACAAACCGAACCACAAATGACCATTTCGGAACCAGCCACATTCGAAAGCCTTCCATATGAGATCCAGTATGATATCTACACCTTACTTGACGTGCCACTGGTGTGCCGAGCTTACGTGGCCTTCTCTCCTCGACCATGTGCTAAGCCAACAGCCGACTACCTCGACACCTGTTCGGTGACTGTGACACTCGATGGGTTGGACGTTGACTCGACAGACATCAACTACGCATTGCTTGCTCAACTACCTCCTTGTAATGTCCTCGTCAAGGCTACCATCGGCAGTTGGCCGTACGATGCTTATCAACTCAACAAAGTGAAGGTAAAGCTGCTTGATGTGGAGATTGTGGGCGATTTCTGGCCATCAGTGAATCTTTATACAAATATCAATCACCCAATTAGAGCTCTTACGCTCGATTCGGTGACCGTTGACCTCCGAGAACTATCCAAAGATCTTTACCTGTTGTCTACTAAGAATTGTCGGATTCTTGGTGAAGATGCGTTGGAAAGTTTTACTAAACTCCATGAATTGTCGATCGTGCAGGGTGACCTTCCGCTGTATGATCCTGACCTTTTGATATTGCCGCCTTCGATTGTCAAGATTACTCTTCCCGAAGACTGCCGTATTCACGAAATGGATGTACCTAACCTCACCACCGCTAATGTTACTAGCTCTACCACACTTCCGTGGCATCAAATTGAGAGGCTTGAAGACTGTGAACTTCCCAATGTAAATTGCTTGAGCAAGTTAAAGCTGATAACCATTACCAAATCAGGCCCCCGGACTTCATTCAAACAAATTGATTGTCCAAATCTTGAGATTGTCGCGATTGCACCAACATCAGTTCATCCTCGGGACACTGACGTCTCCGTCCTCTTTACCAAGTTGCAAATGGCAAACTTGACTGAGTTGGACGTTACTACCTATCTCGTGCCGAGCCTAACTCCATTTAAGCGGCTCCGGAAGTTGCGGGCAACGCTCAAGGAGCCTATAACGGAAAACTTGCCAATGCCTGCTACGTTGGAGTCACTTCAAGTCGCAACCACCTTTCCCGTTGAAGGCATCCCCCCACAACTCAAGGTGTTCTATGTTGACATTTTTGAAAGAGCAATCGACGTAGTGGTTGATTCTCCAAATGTACGTGACATGTACGTGGGCTATGCTAGAAATGTTACCCTTCTGTGTCCTCAGCTTAGACTCTTGGAATTGGGAACTTGCCGGGGTAAAGTGTCCTTGGACACGCCCAATTTAAATAAGGCGGTGGCGTATCGGTCAGTGAAAAATGACCTTAGTAGGTTATCTATGTTGTCTGCTGTTAAAATGATAGACGTTAAGAAGTTGAAAGACCCGGTGGTGTTTAATCATTTGCGGCTGGTATTTTTGAAGGATATCCACGCGGAAAGTATAAATGTCAAGGCGGACGTTGTTGCTATTGATGGGTGTCGAACCTACAAACTTTCAGTTGAGGCTGACATATTGACGTTGGATCGCTACCATGGTGATGTTTCTAATGTGACCTGTCGACAGTTGCGTACCTCTTATCCTAATAAAGCCCTCATCCGAAATGTCGAATCGCTTATGTGTTACCCCGATCATGTACTTGCGAAAGGGTTGCCACCTGATCAGTTTGTGGAGTGTTCGAAATTGCGACGTATCATTCTAGTGGGGTTTCACGTGAACTGTACCAAGAAGAAACCACTTGTTATCCCGGCGCTGGTGCACGCGTTAACCTTGATCGATTGCTACGCTGACGAACTCTGGCTTCGATTTGAGGATGAGTCCCAACTCCAACACTTGGAAATCATATACAAGAAACCAAATCCGTCAAACCATCCTCTCACAATAAGGAAGGAAAACTTGGGCTTGACGAAATTCCCTCCATCGATTTATTGTCCGACTGGCGTCGATGAAAATATGTATTGATAACCGGTTGATGTGGTGTCGGGGTCAATTTTCGGGGACTGTTGAAAAGCAGGATGCTGGGGGCTACCTAGCGGATTCTTAATTAACTTGTCCAAGAACAGGTAACGGTTTGCTTTCAGTTCCTTAAGAGGTAGAGTAGGGATGAGCTGTGTAGCTAATTGGGGCTCTCTCTGGAATGGGGTAAGCAAAGCCAAGGACAAAGTAGGTGAACGTGAAACAGCAAAGGATTATGAATTGCTGGCTCACTGGTGAAGTACACCCGAAGAATCTATCTGCAAATTTCCCCTCGATGAAATATCTAATATCTCCTTCGCGTATAAAATGTGATAAGTAGACAATATTTGCTCGTGTGGTTTAACCAAACTAATATCAACACTCCCATCAACATAGAGCCAATGATAGTGTTTGGCAACTTTCTAATCTTTTGCTTTGATGCTGTCATTGATCTTTATCGCAATGTTCATCTTATAATTGTAGAGAAAGATCTGAATTTGCTGATAAACGTGGAATGAGACTTTGGGGAAGTGAAATTCGGGATCTAATTCCGATAATCATCGGCATGTCCTATAATTAAACTTAACGTCGATACTCCCCGATTGAGATTTCTAGCGCTTGTTTCTGTGATTGTTCAAGTAGAGTAGTCAAGGGCCATCTAACCTCACCACGACTCTACCACAATCCGACACAGTCAAACCTGGTGATCGTCCAATACGACCACCAGGTGGTTTTGCCCTCTCCTGGTGCCTCAACTTCACCCTGTTGCTTATCTTTAGACAAAGCGACGGTGACAAATAACGCGGTCTAAATTACCTGTAGTCGCTACTGTTACTAGGTGATGAATACGCAAAAGAAAAGTCGGCCCTAGTGATCACGCAGCGATATATTCAACGGTAAAAACCGTGAGCCCTTGAACCGATGACTAAAACCCACCGTATTTGAGTGAAATAGAATCTCTTGGCACCATCGGCGACCGCAGCTACAGCATTTATTCAACAGTCTTGTTGAAATGTCCCCTTATTCATTAAGAAGCAATACCCACGATGTCATAACTGCTTCTTTGACCTCGGTGATTGCCGACATGCAACCGGGTAGTCACGCGAGCTGCCACTATGGGTTGGCGATCGTAGGCGATATCAAGCGGACGGTGGGGGCGGAGTTATCGAGATGTCAACCGCACGCAGTACTTGCACATCGCTTGGCAGGGTCCAGTGGCAAAAACGCCTCAGCCACTAACTATAGGGGAAGCTACTACAACGACTGAATGTGGTATAATTGAAAACAACCTAATGTTTCAAATTTGTTAGTTGATGTTAAATGTCGTCGTATCTTGTAAATGACACATTTGTCGGATAACCGTTACATTTCCCTAACCGCTAAATAGTCAGGCAGCTTCGGGATTTGCTTTTTCCGGTGGTGACTCCGATGCGACTCCTCACCAATCCCTCCTCGCGCTCACAACCAAATGCGACCGGCCCGTCACCATATAATCGACCCCGACCTACTTGCCAGGTGCATTTGCCAATCACTACACCCGGATCGGCGCTGGGAACGGGGCCCGAAGAAACACATGACAGCCGAACTCACACGATTTGACAGCTTTGAGGCTGGCGACGAGCACCTCATCGTCCTCAGCGAGCCCAGTTCTCGCCGCAGCGACGACCACCGGGGATGCCATTTGTACGACGGCCACGCCTCGTCCCGACCGCCAATTAAGGTCTATCCTCTGAAGAAACGCGTCACCATTGACGACGTGTTGCTGTGGGACCACGACGAGCGGTTTCGGCTCGTGGGCGAGTGTTTGCACAAGGCCAACTTCCCCGAGTACGGCATGTGGAGCCGCGAGCCGCTGGAGGTGATGGCCACCACCGCTGACCCCGATATGTGTATTAACGGTAACTACCGAGCTCGTCTTGATGAGTTAAAGGTGGAAATCAACCGCCAGGTGCGCGAAGCTCAACATATTCCCGAAAACAAAAAACACCCGTTGGGTAAACTTCTCAAACTCATACCGTTATGTGGGGTAGTGGTTAATCAGGTGGTGCTGCTGATACAGGACTTGGACGAAGTGGTGCGTCTCACCGAAGAGAACGCCGTACCTGATTTCGCCGTACAACACGCCATCAACTCCGAGCTCCACTCGGTATTTGCCGACGTCATTGAGCTTGATGTTGCCACCTATACTTTGTGCAATTTGCGGCGGATCATCGCCAGCTTTATCACTTTTGAGAAGGAGACGCCCGAGTCCCTTAGTCACGTCGACCGTTGGAGCAAGAGTCTCTGGCACGCGTTTGGCGGCGACATTGAGGCTGAAGACTTTGTACGATTGGTAATCTTCCGTCTCTTGCTTGTGGGAGCATCACCGCAGATGGTTCGCGACGAAGTGGTCCGGCTTGTGTCGTCGTTCATCGGCGACTCTCTGCCGCAAACGGTGGGGGATGCGGTGTACTTGTTAGACTGTGCCGTCAACGGTGATGGACTTAAGAAGGGACACAAAGGCAAGAAGAAGAAGTAAACATCGGGGTTGGGGGCGCTAGAATGCCACCTAGATTTACCAGAAGAGGGATTGGTTCATATAGATTTTATCATGCATCATGAAGTAACGGTTAAGCTTTACCCTCATCACTAGGTCTTCACAATGTCAATTGTGCCCCCTTTTCCCCCTTCGTCTGTTAGTCGTGGTGTTGTGTTTGCTTGTCATGATTGATTCCAAAGGTTGCTGAAGAACCGCCACGTCGGGGTGTTTCAGATATTACCAATAAGCCATGGTGGTCAAAAGCTTGTTTGGTGGCTAGCATTTTTATTGCCTTCTGATTTAATGTGTTTCATAGGGTCGAAAACCATATGCTAAAACATTTATTTGGGTTTTGGGTCCATTGCAGGTTGGCAAAATGTGTATGTCTTTTGTGTTTGTTGAAGCCAAGCTTATACTATACCAATTTAGCAACTAAACCATCATCGACCGGGTGGGGCCGAACATTGGTGTCATGCTCAACGAGCGGTTACCACCGCCGCCAGAAGAAACCTACTCTTTACACCAAAATTTGCTGGGAATAAGAAGTTATCGTGACACTTGTCAGTTGTTACCTCGTCCCGGGCTTTCAGCTTGTCCCTACCTCATCTATAAAACCAATTGTTCAACTTAATGGCGTGAAAGTCGAATCCACAAGTATATCCTTTGTAAGATGGCATTGGAAGTCGCCGATAGCCGTTATCAAGCCCAAAGCTTTAATTACATTTCATCGTGATACAAAATCGAATAGTTACATTAGCTGACTCGAGCACGTCCTTCATTTTTTGATCAGTGCCACAGTTACAAAGCTAACAGTAAAATGCTGTGGCAAGTCAATCATTCGAATTGAATTGTGCTGATAGTACGTGTTAAACCAAGCTAATTGTTTGAGGCAATGTATCTACTCGGGTTAATTAATGTTGGGTTAACCTTAGATAGTGGATGGTATGGTAATTGACTGATCATCTCTGGCTTCATCATCACCATCAGAGAAGGATCTTTTTGGAAAAGGTCGATATTTGAGGCTAGAAGCCTTTACGCTTCAATCAGTGCCACATCGTGCTTTACACTCCACCGGTGGTTGGACATTTGATACAATGGTGTGGGCAAGCCCGAGTTTTTGCCTCCCAAGAGAGGAAAATAATGATAAAGAGGAAAAGGTGATCTACTTTCTACAGTGACTACATCCTACAATGGTGTCCCGGAATCTTATGTCCAACCCACTTAGGCGGCTGCTCTAAGCCGACACCACCCTCTCCAGTAACGTTTCCGAATAGGCATGGCGGCACCC
>JAKTSL010000148.1:0-22861 GCA_030580175.1 Diutina pseudorugosa
CATCACCATTAAATACCAGTGGGCATATTTTTGGCATTTTGTTGGTGTCAAGTTTGGTAATAATCAACCTCTTATAAGGATAATCGTTATTCTTTTAGAGTGGTCTGAAGATCTCCAACGATCTGGAGAGCCAAGTCAACGAAAGCAACGATGGATGACGACACCTATCCGTTTTGATGGTTCGAACTTTGGTGTCATGCTCAACGAGCGGTTGCCGCCGCCGTTGGAGTAGACCTACTCTTTACACAGAAAGTTGCTTGGTGTAAGGGGAAAACAAACCGTTCATGTCGGTGTTTGCTCACTTGTAGTGACAAATCAACCGACGGTTAACGTAACTATTCGATTCTGCATCACTTTTGAACTTGATAACGGCTATCGGTGGCTTTTAATGCCCTCTTACAAAGGCTATACTTGCAGATGTGAGTACCATACTAAGCAGTTGAACAATTGGTGATGAAGATGAAATAGGGAATGAGGAAAAAGCTCGAGATGAGGTAGTTGACGCCTTACTGACAAGTGTCGCGACATAAACGGTTTGTTTACTCCTCCAGTGGTTAGTCGTACTCTATCGACATGCAGCTTTCTTTCGTCAAGATGAATAGCCGGACGAGTCATGTGTACCACGGAAATGCCGATTTTCACCAACGATAGGCATGTGAAAATCCAAAACGCCTTAAATGGCCTTCAATGATGAGATCTAGCCGTATTTGGTGGTGATTTCTGGTTTTTGAGCTTATTACCACGTGTCAGCAGTTCACAATCAGAAACTAACTCAGTTACCATCAAATATTACCAGGTACAATTATTCATCAACAGGCTGCCTGGGGAGTAGCTTTTGCAAATATTGTGAAATTTGTGTTGCATATTCGTAGCTCTGAAATTTCATGAATTAGGCGGTCCAAGATGGTGTTTCGAGGCTCATTCTGCAACCTGTCGTAAATCTTCAGGAACGATAGCCTAGAGATCATATCAACAATGTAGTCTCGCACGTGATTATATTTTACATGGAAAAAATCTTGTAGTTGTGGCAATAACAAACGCCCTTTACAGATGATTTGTTTCTAAATTCTTGTATTCAAATCATTAAATTGCCAACGCATAAGCCAATAACTTATGTTTGCGCAGTACAGCTGGGTATGCTAATTTACATAATGGAGCACCAGTCTCCACAGAGAGATCGTAACTAACTGCTTAGTACATCATTCTCTGTCTCTTTTGTTGTTGAGGTTGGTTGTTGGCAGGGGCGGCGGCAGTGTTGGAGCTGAACAAAGAGCTGATCAAGTTGACCACCCACTTGAGGATGTTACCGATGTTAGCGCCCAACCACTTGAAAGCGGCGTCGATCAAACCAGCATCCTTGGCCCAGTTGTAAAGAGTTTGGATGAGCGACCAGCCGACAGACAAGACTTGCTTGAGCACAGCTTGGAATTGGTCGGGGTTTTCCTTGATCCAGGCAATGATCGAGTTGAAGAGCAGTTGGACAATACCAGAGTCCCACACCGACTTGATGATTTGAGCCAACAAATCACCGAAGGAGACGTCACGGGCTTGCAATTGAGCGAGCGATTCTTGGAAAATGGCGTCAAGTTCTCTCTTTTGGTTAGACGAGCCGCCAGTGAGGGCACCGAAGATGGCACCAATGGCTTCCTTGATGAGGTTAAGGATGGCTTGTTGCAAACCAGAGTCGTTGAGCAACTTGTTGAAGATGTTTTGGATCAAGCCCGAGTTCCAGATAGCCGAAAGCAAGTTGGGCAAGGCGGCAAACAAACCGGAGACAGCCAGCTTCACAAGCGAAACAACTTGGTCCTTCAAGTTTTGGTCGGTAGTGATGGTGTTCCAGATGTCACCGAGGATACCCAGGTTCATGAAAGCCGAAATTAATTGAGAGATGGCCGAGCCCAAGTCTCTTTGGACGAATTCCACCAATTGAGCTTCGTTCATGCCTTCGAAATCACGCTTGTTGAGCGAAGAGGTGATGTCGTTAAGCACAACTTCAAGGTCGTTGATAAATTGCTGAGCTTGAAGTTCACGAGCTTCATTTTGGGCGACGGGGATGGCTTGACCGTTGACGACGGCAGCAGTGGCGATAGCAGCGAGAGTGGCGGTGGAAAACTTCATGATCGACGAGGGGGCTTAGGCTGTACTAGGACAAGAAGAAACGACACGTTACGAGCTAAATATATATACTGAGCCGTTACCTTTTGCCTTCCCAATATGGTTGCAAAAATAGTTCCAGATTGGGAAGTACTGCAGGTAGCCGATGGTGCTTGCTGAAAATAGTGTTCTATTACGAGTGGCTCCCCTGGAACGCGTCTTAGAATCTTGCAACCTCGATCAAGACGTTGGCATCACATATTCCTTTCAAGCTTTATTCGTGCTGTCGTTATATTCCGTGAAATCGTTGGCATTCTCGTTAAATGGTGGCGCACACTCACAGATGTAGTGTATGGTGCATGCTACATTGGGATTGTGGGGCGGTCTTCACGATATCGTCCATTGCTCATTAAGGGTGTAAAAATTACGAAAGCATGCTTTGTTTGTCTCTGCAACCCAGTCTGCTGGCTGCCAGCATCGAGTCCACCGCGAATAGACAATCAAACTCTACACAAATGGAAGCCAAGAAAAACTCAAATACAAAATTCCCACATAAGGAAGCTAACTCAATTGTCATAGGCACGATCTAAGTCAAAACGCCTGTTGTCAGGGGTAGAAGTTAAACGCCGCCGATCCCCGCGATGGGTTTGGGAATACCAACTAATCGTGGGAATAAAGTAACGGTAGTTCTCTTGATGATTGCCATAGCACTAATTGGCCTTTGTTGCACCCGATTCTTGTCCAAATTTATGATTCATTCTCTCGATGTTTGTTTGAACGGTTTAAGGATGTACGATGCCCAATGCGGCGTACGTTAGATGCAGGTAGCTTCGTGTACGGCAAGGCGGCCAATTGTAAATGTATAACATCAGGTATTCACAGAGGCTAATACAAAGACGTACATTACCGACCATACCAAATAATGAGTTTGGTCGTACATCATAAGTAGTGGGTTGAGGTATTTATAACTCAGATCTCGCGGGCTGTCACGATGGTTGTGGTTCGTTACCATCTCGAAATTGACGTTCGCCCGCATATTCATCGGAGCGCGCTCAACACTTCTTTCCCAAATCGGAAATTTCTGAGGTAACACACGATAGCCTCCAACACTCCTCCTTTTGATGCTTCCTTACCACCGTGTGCCTATGGCTGCCGTACCAACCTTATCCGGCAATATCAGTGTGAGGTGGTAACACCCCGCGGCGCAATTGTACAGACATTGCAGCGAGAATTTCATTAGGGTCAGATGCTCACAGACCGTGATTACCCCAGAAAAAAATGTATCGCCTCAATATTGAAACAAATTTCTTGACCTAGTACAAATATAGACCGAAACATATTGAAACTGCTGGTTTCCACCTTCACCATTATGAAGGTTTGACTGTTTCCAAGTGAAAATGCAATCAAATTAGCCTTGTAAATTTTAGTTCATATGCAACACCATCAGTTCTAACAAGCCTTTGGCGGGAATACTTCATGCATTAAAAATCACTGATAGCTGCTGTCTACCCCATGTTATTATACTCATCTTGTCGAATCTCTCAGTAATGTTCTCAGGCCTCGCCATGTTGGTTTGTCATCAACATTGTGGTTTTTACAACCCAATGGACTGGCAAGAGAATACTTTGCCATCAATTACCTAGGACAAAAGCTACAGACACATGTAATCTTGATCCATCGATAATGAAGAACACATCTGGTTGTCGATTCCGCAATAGTTTCTATAAGGTATGTTCCAGACGCAGTTCGCTGGTATCTTCGTAGCCCGATGTTACTTTGTTTCGTCTTGTGAGCAAAATTGAGTAGTGTTGCAATAGTGAGGGATTTCTCTTGCGATTGAGCGTATATGAGAGAGTACGGTAGCGAGGCATCATAAACGTGGATGCGTCGCATTCCTGTTGTCAAAACCAAGCAGCATTTTCGAATCCGTGTTTGAAAACCGAAAGCGGATTCAAAGGAAATGAGTTTGGCGTTAAAAATTGGCACCGCGGGATGTTTAGGAAGGTTGAAAATGAACTCAAGGGTAATAGTTGGCAACGACTGCGACTCAAAAACCAGAAATTGCCCTTGTTATTGTAAGACCTTGCCATTGACTTTCCAATAATTGACAGACGCAGTAGTATACGTTGGTATTTGAGGCTGCTAAGATTGTCCCAATTCATATCTTGCACTGAATTGAGCTATTTCACCAGTAGTGTTTCTTTCATAATTAACTCGAAGCATGATAGTTGGCCCGATACCAGGTACAGTAGGCTCAAGTGATGATGGAGCTAATCAAACGTCTGTTCAGCAATGAAGGTGTCTGGGTCAGGTGAGGACAAAACCTATTGATAAAAGCATCTTTTAGCAAATGTACCCAAATGATCAAGCAAAATCACAACTAATCACGGCCCAAATGCTGCTCATCACGCATACATATTCCATGCCGTCACCCGCTCATCATTCATCAATGGACCTGCAGTAAACGTTTCTATGAAACACAATTCTGTATCGTCCGTAGCTTATTCATACTCCAGATTTCGATGCAGCATCACCTTGTTGTGGTTTGAACTGACCCATCGCAATTCACCATATTTCAATTTCTCACCCGCATCTTTTGTCCTAGCTCGAACCCCGCAGCGGCCCGAGCCCGTTATCTGTGCGGCTCACAATCATCCACCCCCTATACACATGACTTCAGAAAAGACCCCATTACTTTCGAGGTCAACACGCTCACAGCTGTGTCCATTATTAAGTACGGTCTTTGCCAGCTGTTTCCCTCGCTTACGCCTGCCTTCTCTGAGAGACATTGACCTTTTGGATGAATCAGAAGATGAAGTTAGTGATGATGAGTCATATCTTGCCGTAAAAATGCCACAAGACTCGTTGGTTCAGGTCAATCCCTTGTCTTCTGCTCAGAAGTTGACTAATCTTCGCTCTTTGATGAGGGATCGTGGAATTGGGGTGTATTTGGTACCACTGGAAGACGAGCACCTCTGCGAATATACTGGGCTTGGTGAACGTCGTCGAGAATTCATCTCCGGATTCACCGGCAGTGCCGGTATTGCTATCATCACGTTAGACGATGAGGAATCACTTACAGGTAAAGCAGTTGTAAGCACTGATGGCAGATATTGGCTTCAAGCTGAGAAAGAATTGGATCCAAAGTTTTGGGGTATCCTAAAGCAAGGACAAGCTGGAGTCCCTCTGTGGACTCAATGGGCAGTCAATCACGCGATAAACTCGGCGTGGATGCCAGTAGTGTCTTGCGACCCAAAGGTTTTAACTCTTTCTTATGGCGAATTCCTAGAGAAGACACTGCGGTTGATGCCTTTCAAGTTTGAACCTCTTGATATCAACTTGATTGATGAGATTTGGCCTGATAAACCGAAACGCTCGAAAACCCCCGTATTTGTTTACGACATGCAATACGCTGGGGAAACGGTCGCTGACAAGTTAGCACGAGTACGTGTTTGTATGCTGGGGGCACTGCATTTGATTGTTCTGAACTTGGATGAAATTGCGTGGTTATTCAATCTACGTGGTGTGGATGATGTTGTTTATAACGTGAGCTTTTTTGCCTACTCCATTGTTACCCCTGACGAAGCTGTGCTTTATGTTGATCCGGACAAGTTAACAAACAAAGTTCGCGATCATTTGAATGAAGCTCCAAATGTTGTGATCAAAGAATACAGCCTGTTTTATTCAGACTTGAAAGAGTTGAAAACCTCTCTTAGTCACCCTGAAACTGAGATTATCCTTCCCGCTAAAAGTATGTGCAACTACGCTCTTGTGCAAACCCTTCCAAGTCTGTATGCTCGTCAGAGCATTCGCTATCAGCTGATTATCCTGTTGTTGAAGATGGTAAAAAACGACACTGAATTACTCAACACGCGGTTAGCCCAAATGAAAGACTCCTTGGTTTTCATCATACATGCAGCCTGGTTGCAAAAGCAGCTTTATAAGCGTCGTCCTTTAACGGAATGGCAAGTAGCACAGAAAATTTACCAAATCCGACTGTCCATGCCAAATTTTCGGGGGCTTTCTTATGCAACCATTGCCCTGAACAACGCTAATGCTGCCATTATCCACTACGCTCCCACCCCTGAAAAAAGTGATCCTGTGGATCCTAAGGGTATATTTTTATTAGATCTGGGTGCTCATTATTTGGAAGGAACAACTGACATTACTCGAACTTATTGCTTCAACAAGCATGTATCATCGAAGTATCAAACTTACTATACCTTAGTGCTTCAAGGTCATCTTTCTGTTGCCACCGCAAAGTTCCCGCCAAATTCAAGAGAAACTGGGACCATTCTTGATGGATACGCTCGAAAGTTCCTATGGGAGCATGGCCTTGACTTCAATCACGGTGTTGGACATGGCGTCGGGGCATGTGGCAATGTGCACGAGGGTCCTCTTGGGATTTCTCTGACTGCGGGAGGTCCGCTGGATGAGCCTCTCTTTAAACCCGGTGGTGTTTTGACGGATGAGCCAGGGTACTACATTGATGGGGAAGTGGGTTTTCGGGTTGAGAGCGGTCTTGAAATCGTCGAGTGCGATTCGAGATTTGGGAAGACTCGCCAAGGCGATAACTACTTAGGGTTTGGCTACCTTACAAAAGTGCCGTTTTGTCGCCACTTAATCAACAAGCTGATGCTCTCAAGAGCTGAGATTGATTGGATTAACCGGTATCACGCCGATATATGGCACCAGTTTGCTCCCAAATTAAAGAAAATGGGTGAAAAGGGGGCGCTCAACTGGTTGAGACGTGAAACGAGACCATTATGAACTGATGTTGTCTCATAGGGGTTGCCATTGAAGGCAACATCAAGCAATGAAGCAACGTGATTGGCTCGTTTATTTGAGAGCTAAACAATTTTTTTTTGCGTCCATTAATGTGCTCATATAAAATGCTCATGTAGACTTTTCTAGAAAAAGAAAAAAATAATCAAGTTAGCCGTATGGCGTATACGGATGGTCGAGAATCATTACATCCGAAGCCGTAGACCTCAGAGTTATTCACTTAATACTGGGCGTACAAGCATCGTCTTGGGCCCTTGGTGATCACCTGCTAATCCAGGATCATTAATGGAACGTTGTATTAGTTTTTCTTGAGTAGCGTCACGATCGTTGGGTTAGTTCAATTCGGCATTTGCAGGCGGACATACGGTTCTGCATCAACAAAGCCACAACACATACGACAAGCAAAGCTTGGCCTGTACGTGTTACATACCCCTGGTAGTTACTCATATGAGCCATACTACCTGCCACATAGGTTGCAAGACAAGCCAATCAGCCCATCGCTCTCATCTTTAGCTTTGATGGTACGCGCGCGCGTTTCATCTCGTTTGGCAATGTTATCTGATCAATCTTATGCACTGTGGCACTATATGTGGGTGAATTTTGAGGTCTCTAGTGCTTGATATGTCCCTTGTTCCTGAAGTGCCGTTACCTGCTGCAACTCCTCGTGGGCGTTTCGCAGCAAGCGTGCTCCTGACTGAGCAGGTATTAGCCAAACGGGTGATGGTTATTGCTCACAAGCTTTCCGCCAATAATTAACCAAGAAAGTGGCGCCTTATTGACATTTCATCGACATATATAACTCTTGGTGTCTTCCTTGATGTGGAAATAAACCAATTTGAACAATGAGATGGATCTTTGCATGTCTCCTACTTAGCATCGCTGGTGTGGGTGCTCATCATGGACGTCCCCACGTCGTGTACTCATCCGAAGCTCAAGTAGGCTCTGCTTGTCGCCAGCTGGTGCTTGGTAACAACCACAGGCTTTACAGTGCTACTTGTTTTGATCAAGTAATCCTTGCGTCGGTTTTGGGGTGCGTTGCACTGATATATGACAACTCTACACAGTCGCTTACTGATGTTGCCAATAGCTTGTGTCTGTTTTCAAAGGTCAAGATCAACGAAGCTAATGTGACAAATGCCCTTGATTTATATTACTCAAGTGCAGTCGATTTCACCAAGGTGGGTCATGGTCGTATCACAGTGCCAATTCGAGTGAACGCTACTTATCGTGATCTCTGTTATAAGTCCTACAAGTACTTTTATGGGAACTACAACAACTCTGTTTATTACGGCAGTGCGCTCTTGGGCTTTTGGTTAGGGGTGTGGATACTTTACGCAGCAGTCAATTGGGGACGATGTCTCTTCCCGTTACGGCGTCAGCGACAAATCGTGAAATTTATTCAACGCTTTGTGTTCACCCCTGCGACATTTAAGTTGAAGAACTACGATCCGGTTCGAATGGGTTGGTTTGAAGTGGGGTTGGCGCCGAAACGCATTGAGACGTTGATCATTGCGTCATTTGTCATTATTACTGCCGTTCTTACGGGTATCAAATATTACTGGGATTCCGACAATACCATTTATCCGATTTCGCTGTACTCTTCAGAGTCTCACGCCCGAAGAATATTTATTTCTCGTCTCGTTGGTGACCGTTCCGGTATTATTGGTACATTTTTAATGCCTCTCCTCATCGTTTTGGGTGGCAGAAATAACTTTTTGCAATGGTTAACGGGTCTGTCCTTCGCCACAATGATCGTTTGGCATAAGTGGATCTCCCGTATTTGCATTATTGAAATCTTGATTCATACGGTTTGCTGGACTATCGCTCTTGATGCCAGAGCGGCACAAGAATACCGTGAACTATATCTTGTTGGCGGGACGTTTGCGTTTGTTGCAATGGTCTTCATCCTTTTTCAAACCTTATTGTTTTTGCGTCGTCGCTGGTATGAAGTTTTCTTCTTGTTCCATTTTGGTCTATCCGTGCTTACAATCGCCGGTCTGTGGATTCACCTTAAACCGTTAGGGTACGGACCCTTCATGTATGCCGCTGTCGCCGTGTGGGCATTTGATCGGTTTGTGCGGTTGATTAGAATGAGTTTGATTGGTTTGAAAACAGCCGAGTTCACCTTGGTTGAGGATACTATTATCGTCAAAGTGCCCATCTCTAACCCCCAATTTTACCCGCCAGGGGGTCACGTATACCTCACAATACCTAGCGGTTTGCTGATTTTACAGTCGCATCCCTTTTGTTACGTTGTTCATTCGGATCATATCAAGATGTTTGCCAAGGTCAAGGATGGTTTGACCTCTCTGTTGGCTAAGAAATTGGTGAAATCTCCGTCGTTGTCGTGCTCAAAGAAGGTGTTGCTTGACGGACCTTATGCGGAACCATTAAATGTTAACAGATACGATGGTGCCTTGTTCCTTGCTTCCGGCAACGGAATTCCTGGAATGTGGTCAGAAGCATTGGAGTATGCTCAAAAACATCGTGATCGCGAGGTCAAACTCGTATGGATCACCAGAACAATGGAATGGTTTGTGGATGAGTTATTGGATATCCCCGCAAATCTCGAATTGGTGGTATATCAAACGGGCATACAAACGATTCATCAATCTGCTAGTGATAGTGACAAAAAGCTGACAGATTCGAAAGATTTGCAAAGCGTCTCAATTAAAGTTCCGACGATCCAAGGTCGTCCAAAGCTTGAGGAAATCATTAACACTGAAGCAGCCAATGCTTCAACGAATCTTGCAGTTGTCGTTTGTGGCCACCCAGCAATGGTGGATGAAGTTCGAGCTGTTGTTGCTCGCAACCATTGGGACAGCGCAGCATTTGTTGACCTATTCGTTCAACTTCAGGTGTGGGCCTAGTATTAATCATATTATTTAACCATATAGGTTTTAATTGAATGTGTTCTACCGACCGTACTTTAACGCACTAGGTGCAACTATCAGACTATCTAATGTGCCAAACGAGAAGCTTGTCCACAATTATTTTATGAACCTGCCTTTTCCCTTGAGGCTGTCAACAATTCTGGGTGTTTCGACGCTTGCCGTTCATTTTTTGTCCTACCCCTATCAGTAAGCAGTATGACAAAACCCTAAAGGTAATGGGGCAGTGGCTCAACGGTAGAGCTTTCGACTCCAGATCGAAGGGTTGCAGGTTCAAATCCTGTCTGCCTCAATTTCCTTTTTGACTTTTTCTTTCGCGAATTAATGAGATTGAATTGAAATTTTTTGATTATTTTACAAATTGTTGGCAACAATACACTATCTCGTTCAAATGGAAGTTCATTTTCCGATACTGCTACTTTTAAGTGTTTCTTAACAAGGTGAATACAAATGTGAAGTTTCAATAATGAAGATTTTGGAACGCCAAATTACAGTTTTTCTGCTACCCAATGGGTTTGAACCTAGTTAATGTCTTGAAATTTCAACTTGCGACTGTAAAGAACATTTTTGACATTGATTAGACGGCAAGTGTGTGAGTCACACGTAATGACGACCCACACAAACTTTAGACAGTCTAATGTTATCCTTTTGCGTTTTGCCGTTCATGATCGTACTGTAGGCCCGCAAATACTTTGATTCATAGATATTTACATATAAATTGATTAAAACCAATGTATAAATATACCGTACCAAAGCGATACGAGTAAAATAATGTTGGAAATTACAGATACGCTACGTATGCCTGGTTATTAACTGCTATATCGTCGTTAGGCCAAGCTCGCATCGCGTGTCAAATGACTACACCTACCTTTTGTCTAATTTAACAAAAGGCGCCGGTCTAGTATAGTGGTTAGTACGGTTCGTTGTGGTCAAACACAACCCCGAACAAACCCAGGTTCGATTCCTGGGGCCGGCACATTTTTTTGTCCGCAAGTCCATGAAAAGCATCACTAGTCGAAATGATTGACCCCACCCTAAACTCATCTGATTTCGCCTATGTCTCGGTGTAACAACTCCAATTGTTTAAATAGTCAATATCTTTTAATATAAATGCAGTGAAGAAGTGAAGTTATTGATACATAGATGAGAACTGTCGTTTCATCTTTGGTTGGGGCCGTTGAAAGCTACCTGGCTTTCTTAACCCTCCATAAGGTTTTGGGGGAGTTGGTTGAGGTGTTGTGCTGCTGGAAGATGGTTGGTTGAGCTTATTCAGAATGAATGGCAGTGTCGCAGGTAGAGCTAATGTCGGGTAGTGTCCGTCATACTTTCCACGCTTTGATCCCAGAGAACCCAGAAGGCGTGGTCGCTTTCTCAGCACATTGTCAGCAAGCCCTTGAATTTGTTTAGCAATGTCATAAAATATACTTGCATGAGGGTCATCATCTTCAGGAGTGGGCGGAGAGTCGCCAGGAAAGTAGGGTACACTCAGTCCAGTCAATCCAGTGCGAAGATTTAGTAGTCGCTCTTGCAACGGTTGACGTTCCATGGATTCCAACAATATGTTGAATACAGCGACCAGGATGAGTTTTATGTCAACAACCTCATGTTCATGGGCATAGAGGGCTCCTGCAGTAGCAGTGGCTAGGACGCATGCCGATAAAGACTCCACCGAAATGTTGCTGAAGAGAACCGAGCTCAATGTGAACAAATTTGTCACTGGGGATACAAGTTGGGGATTTCTTGTCAACGACTCCACCATTTCTTTATCATGCCCCCGGGCTCGTTTGTTTCTGGCGTAACGACGCTCACGTCGACGGTTAAATTCCTCGTCAATCCATTGACGTCGATCAGCACTATCCTCTTCGCCGTATAATGTAATGGCACGACGCGTCACTCGCAGTTTGAGTTCGGTGTCTAAACTGCGTTCGACGTTGTCAAGACGCCATTGCTTTTTGCGTTCGCGGTTGTCCGCCCGAAGCTTTGCCGATGGTGATAAACCAGAAATTTCTGCAGGTGGCGATGATGTTGAAACCATACCGTCGGTGACACCACGACACTCGATGGAAAGTGCAGATATCACCTGGGTGGCAATGGTGGAAATGAAACTAGGATTGACCCATGGTACTTCATTATCGTTGGCGGCACCTGGAGTGTGGTCATTCAACAAATCAGTCAACAAAATGGCGGCACCCTCTAGCTCCAGTCCTTCAACATAATGGCGAGCAACCTTCAACGATGCAATCACAAATTCTCTCTCGCGAGCCTGCTTTTCGGGAGCTCCACGCTTCGTCAGCCCGTATTTGGCCGATAAATTCAGTACTAATCGCGAAAGCTCTGGAGCGGGAGTAGTACTCAGACGAGCCATCGCCATGGAAAACGCATTCTCGATAATACTATCCATCAGCGATGATTCGACCTCAGTATCCAACGATTGACGCATTACAGAAGCAACATGAAGAATCAGATCTCGTCTTGGCCGACGATCTTCGAGCACCAGGGTGAATGCCTCGGATATGATATGCTCAAGCTCTTCATTACCACCTTGGGTGTTTCGGAGGGGACCGGCAATCTTCAAGGCATCGCTGATAGCTTGTTCTAATTCTCCGTCCGGATCCGTCCTCTCCAGTGAGCCATCATTCACCTTACGGGTAATGTCGGTACCCAAAACGTTTTGAAATGCTTGTCCAATGGCGTCATCTAAATCATCATCATCGTGGGTATTCGCCTCTTCGGACGTAAACATCAGAAGTGCATTACCGATGGCTGCTTCGAGTTCCGTGTCTGCTGACTCATTATTTGTTTCAACAGGTGCTGATGCAGACTCGGCCGAAGAGGTCTCCAAGACTTCCAGTCCGCCAATTGCCTCCTTGACAGCATTACCGATTACTTGACTCAAGTCAATCAGGTCCTTACGCTCTTGTGGGGATGGTTCCGAATGGGGGACAGACGGAGACTGTGGCTTCAGCTCGTAAGTTTGCTGACTCTTTGAGACGTCTTCGGTTTCGACCTCAGATTGTGGTTGAGGTGGTACCAGAGTGTCTTTCAGACTTGCTCCTAGCACAGAATCGAGAGCACTTGAAATGGCAGCGTTGAGATCATCGTCATTGCTTGGTTCGTTGTGTGCAGCAGCCAGCGATGACGAGTCAGAAGGTTCCTGGCTCACTGCTCGACTTATTGGGCCAGAGTTGTCCTGTTCCGTAATACCATCATCGACATCGTTTGTCATTGCTGGAGGCAGGGCTGATCGTGTTTTGGGCAGGGTAGCCGGCAGGTGTGGCGTCGTACTCCTCAGAGCCATACGTAGACTGTAGGGCTCACTTGATCCAGACCGCCGTGCTGTATTTAGCTCATTTGATTGTTCTTGTGACGGAGCCTCGGGTTTGGGAGATCCAGAACCACTAACATTTCCCCCAAGTTCGGGGAATGCCTTAAATGCTTCACCGATGGCCGCAGAAAAATCATCATCATCGTCGTCATTATCAGCAATATGCTGTTGTTTAACCAGCCCATTATTGGTAGATGACTCAGCAGCATCGGGTGCCGCCAGTTGTAGCTCCAGCGGCGAATGATGAACCAGATGAGTAATATCGGATTCGTTTGGCCGTGATAGACTTTCAAAAGCACCACTAATCACGCCCTCCAAGTCAATTTCGTCGGAAGCGTCATCGGACGGTTTTCGAGAATAGGCCAGAGCTGACATCTCTTCAAACACGTTCTCGATCTCCGCCTCCATATCGATAGCATTTCCCTGATCGTCACCAGATGATTCTGATTCACCGTCGTGCCGAGGTTCTTTATCAGAGCCCGGTATCAGTTCGAACGCGGCACCGATGGCCCCTTCCAAGTCAAAACTGGTATCTGGTGAACCCTGATGGGTTTCTGCCGCGGTAGCATTGTTATCGTGATGATCAGTATATTGCTCCGAATGAGTTTGGTTGTTTTCATAGGCTCTATCGTCCTCGGGCTCTTCACTTTCTTGCTTTGCTTCCGCCATCACTTTTCTGAATGCTTGACTGATAGTGTCATCAAAATTGAATTCGGCGTCATGGTCAGATGACTCTTCCGCTGGTTCCTCGGTGGTGGTACCCAACACTGCTTTGAATGCATCGCCAATGGCGGCATCCAAGGAGAACAGGTCCAAGTCGGTAGAAATCAGCGGCTTGCGATTGTGATAGGCAGCAAACGGGTCATTAGAGATGGAAGGGCGGGGCAGATTAGCTTTGCTCGTTCCGCCTTCCTCGGAATCCATCGGTCACGTCGTTATATCGTTGGTAGCTTGTGGGACCTTGTAAGGGAGAGAGAAGTGAGATGACGGGTGCGCGAGTTATCGTGAATCGGGGCTCGCAATTTTTTGACATGGTGAAAACGACGCGTCAAGGTATAATCAAGAACTCTAATTACTATATACGAATTGCCACAAAGACTATTCAACGTCGTCTAAGCTAAGATCTTCGAGGGGTTTGGTGGGGGCAGACTTTCTAATTTGAAGATTGGGGATGTCATCAACTACTTTTGGGGAAGATTCGTCGTGGTCGCCTTTGGTTGCAGACGATGGTTGCGACGACGCCAGCGACGTGTCCTTGGTCGACAGCGCATCCTTCTTCACCAGCGATTCCGATGAAGGGGCTTGCTTTGCCAGCAGCAGCGCGTTCGCCGGGGATTGAGTGGGAGCATCCGTCGCTGCCGTAGTTTGTTTAGTTGACGTTGGCTTGCGCTCCTTAGGTTCATCGACCAAGGCAAAGTTGACGACCAACCCGACGGAGCCTTCCTTGAATCCTTCGTGGCCTCCTTCCTTGATGACCCAATTGAAGTTGTTGAGGGTATCGTTAGCATACAGAGTGACGTCAATGTCAAAGGTCTTCAGCCCCCAAGCAGGGAGACTAACAGCGTAGGACGAGTCGGCCATCTTGATCAAGTCGGATTCAAACAGGAGCTGGTACCGCACGCCCTTGCGGAAGGTGAACTTCTTGCAATGTTTGTCCTTCATGAAGTAGCTGACGCGTTCGTCCAGGCCGTCGGGGATGGAGATGCCGTCGGACTTTTGCTGTTTGCCCAAGCTTTCGTTGTAACCGTGCTTACCCTTGACCTTTTCTGGCCCCAATCCTTGAGGGGCGATGGTGACGAAAGTGAACAGATTGATGCCCAACCCGTAGATGTAAGGGGTATCGATGGACAAGTTACCCTTGACGGTGTCATTGATGAACCAATTGAATAACTTGAGACCGGTATTGAGGAGAGTGGTGGGGATAACGCCACGCACGGGGACGGGGCAATCGTTGCCAAACACCAAATCGCTCAGGTTGATGTCGTGGCTAGGGGTGAAAAACACTTCAAACTGGATGTTGGCGTCACTGCGGACGTCGAAGTTGGCGTCGGCGGGGCGAGGGGTGCCATCGAGGTACTTGTGGTCTCCTTGTTGGTAGCAACTATTGTGTAAGTGGTATTCGGAGCCATCGAACTTTTTGATGTCGATGACGAGTTCGAATTTGCCAAGCTTCAGGTGGAAGACAATGGGGGTATTGGTGTTTACTGGCACCACCTCCAAGTGGGAGTCGTAGTCGGTGTGAGCCCGGATGTAAAGTCGTTTCACCATGATGGAGTGGTGTGAAAATGTTAGAGATCAGATACAGCAATATTCCCGGCTGTCATGCGTGCCGACAGCCGAGCGAGATCGCCGACAGCACGGATTTTTGCCGGCAGTCTTACTTCCGCGAGGCGAACTGTGGCGGGGTTAAATATATACGGCACCGGGGTGGGGGCCACTCGCCGACGCCAGACGGCGATTGGCACCACCGACGCACGAAGGCCATCTCGGTTTTTAGCAATTCGCCACCCGGGCGATGAGATTAGGGATCGTGGCTGGCAGGCGATGACGGCGAAGAAAGCAACCAACGGGGGATTCGAGGCAGTGACGCCACCGGGCGATGACTATGGTTAATTAGAGGTGATGTCCGCCCAGGATTATGCGGAGTTAGTCATATGTATCAGTAACGGCTGAGGCCACACCAGCGGTTTCGTCGGGTTACTAATATCTGGGCAAAATCGCCCCCGGCGATTCGCACCAATCTTTCTTTTACTACGATGTGCCAATGTTTAGTAAGAGGAATTGCCCGGGCTCGCAACCACCAAGGTTAATTATGCGCTAGAGTGGCAAGCTCACGTGCCCCGACATCGTCGCAATAAATAGCCGGGGCGCTCACCTGAAAAATCCACCCCACTCCCTTTGATCATCATGTCCAACTCTCTCGAACAATTGAAGGCTACCGGCACCGTCATCGTCGCCGACACCGGTGACTTCGAATCCATTGCCAAGTACACCCCTCAAGATGCCACCACCAACCCCTCGCTCATCTTGGCCGCCACCAAGAAGCCCGAATACGCCAAGTTGATTGACGTCGCCGTCGACTACGCCAACCAACACCAAGGTGACGCTAAGGAAAAGGCCACCCTTGCCCTCGACCGGTTGTTGGTCGAATTCGGTAAGGAAATCTTGAAGATTGTCCCCGGACGGGTGTCCACCGAAGTGGACGCGCGGTTGTCGTTCGACAAGGAAAAGACCATCGAAAAGGCTCTCCACATCATCAAGTTGTACGAAGAACAAGGTATTTCCAAGGAAAGAATCTTGATCAAGGTTGCCTCGACCTGGGAAGGTATCCAAGCCGCCAGAGAATTGGAATCGAAGCACGGCATCCACTGCAACTTGACCTTGTTGTTCTCGTTTGTCCAAGCCGTGGCCTGTGCCGAAGCTCAAGTCACCTTGATCTCGCCCTTCGTTGGCAGAATCTTGGACTGGTACAAGAAGAGCACCGGTAAGGAATACACCGCCGAAAACGACCCCGGTGTGGAATCGGTCACCGACATCTACAACTACTACAAGAAGTACGGCTACAAGACCATCGTCATGGGTGCTTCGTTCAGAAACACCGGTGAAATCGAAGCCTTGGCTGGTTGTGACTACTTGACCATCTCCCCCAAGTTGTTGCAAGACTTGATGGACTCGACCACCCCCGTCCCCATTAAGTTGTCGGTGGAAGGTGCTCAAGCCACCAAGCACCAAAAGGTGTCGTACGTCGACGACGAAGCCACCTTCAGATTCTTGCTTAACGAAGACGCCATGGCCACCGAAAAGTTGTCGGAAGGTATCAGAAACTTCGCCAAGGACTGTGTTACGTTGTTGGACGAATTGGAAAAGAGATTCTAAGTAATTTACGATTTATTGACAGAATGAATGTATGCCACACTCAACCACCCTCGTCATCTAATCTAACCCCAACGTGGGGCGGGCGCGTGGGAGACACCACCACGCTTAATTTGCCCACCCTTTTTAAGAACCGTTATAATCACGTGATATGGGGAAAGGGGGTAGGGATGAAGTGGCACAGGCGGAGCCATCGGAAGTCCGTAAGTAAAAAAACAAAAAAAATTTATACACGAGTAAGCACACATACTGAACCGACCACGGACGCCATTGGGATGGTTTCTAGCCGTCAATGTCTCGATGCACGATGAGTTTGTATCGTCTGTAATATGATCCATTTGCACCCGTAAAATACCGGGTGCGCGATTGGTTGTGCCTGCACCTAAGGCAAGGTTCCACTCATCGCAGCCATCTCATCTCTGGGGTTTTGTCCGTGTCGATATCACACCCCACAGTTGATGGAAATGAGAAAGTGCAAGGTATTCGTTGGCTCGTCCCACCCGGAGCTTGGTAAGCTTGTCTGTGAGAAGCTTGGCGTGGAGCCGGCGCCGTGCACTCTCAAGAAGTTTTCCAATGGCGAGACCCTGGTGCAAATCGGGGTGTCGATCCGGGATGAAGACGTCTACATCATCCAGCTGGGCTCGCCCGAGATCAACGACCACATCATGGAGCTTCTCATCCTTATTCTGGCGTGTCGGGGCGGGTCTGCCGCCAAGGTGACGGCGGTGATCCCCCAATTCCCGTACTCGAAGCAGCTGAAGATGAAGAAGCACCGTGGTGCCATCACCGCCCGCATGCTTGCCAACTTGTTGGTAATGGCTGGTGCCGACCACGTCATCTCCATGGACTTGCACGCGGCGCAAATGCAAGGGTTTTTCACTAAACCCGTCGACAACTTGTTTGCCGGGCCGTCGTTGGCCAACTGGATCCGCCACAACATCCCCGACTGGGAAGAAGCGGTGGTGGTGTCGAAGAATCCTGGTGGTACCAAACGGGTGACGGCATTGGCCGACTCGCTCAAGATCAACTTTGCCATGATCCACACCGACCGTCGTCGTACCCACGACCAGTACTCGAAGAAGAAGGCGTTGGCGAGACTGAATTTAAAGGATGGCGAAGATGGTGAAGAGGAAGAAGACAACATCGTGTCCGAGCTTCAAACCGCCAGAGTGGTCAAGGGTCACGTCGTTGACGAAGACTACGCTGCCGAACCCATGGCTCCCGTGCCCACCACCGCTGGCGGCGATGCCTTGGGTGGTACCTATGATGCCACCAACTCTGACGATGATGACGACGAAGAAGTGGCTCCGGAAAAGTTGATTACTCTCGTTGGTGACGTCAAGGGCAAGACGGCGATCATTTTGGACGACATGATCGACAAGCCGACGTCGTTTGTGGCCGCTGCCGAACACTTGAGACTCAATTGCGGCGCCAAGGCGGTGTACGTGTTGGGGACCCACGGGGTGTTCTCGGGTAACTGTCTCCAAGTGTTGACGGAGCTGGAGTGCATCGATAAGATCGTGGTCACCAACACTTATCCCATCAGCCAAACCCACGACAAGTTGGCGGTGATCGACGTGCTGGCGATCTTTGCCGAATGCATTAGAAGACTGGTGAACGGGGAACTGATAAGTTACTTGTTCAACCACGTCATTTAGATGGTACCCTAAGATTTATGAAAATAGAAACGATTTGCTTATCCCTTCGGGGAATCGTCTCTGCCACGATTAGTATTAGGAGTTGGACAGTGTAAACACCTTTCCTCTGGCACCTAAGACGTGGGACGAGATAGATCAACTACGACGATGCAGCCACTTTGGGCTGCAGTCACCGCTGCATCCAAGAGCAGAGGTGATTAACGGAGCGTCGTGACATGCGTAGCCCATCTCTAGTAGACTCTGTCCTTGAAAATACCCTCACAATTGCTTCTCACAGTATCCTTTCCAAATTTCAATCTCCTTCATCAAAATCCAGTTCTTTGAAGGCTTTTTTATCACCCACAACCATAATTTCGGAGAACTGCCGCCATAGCAATCACCACCTCTTCGGCTCATTGACTTCCCCATACCATGCGCCCTGCTACTCATCTCGCGATGACCATCATCTAATCTATCTACACAATCTACCCGAGCGTAGCTAAATCATTTGCCCCACGTTCCTAGCGTCAGCCACTATTCACCCCGATATTGGATTAATACGCAGTAGACCACGTGAACGCCCCTCTTGCCGCCAGCTGCACGCACGCGGCAAATAATCCACATGGGGTGGTCCTGGTGCTTTTACTCCACGAAAAAATAGTTCGACTCTCACTTTGAATTCTAGACCATGGGGGAGGAAAAGCTGGCCCCCGTGCCCATACCCAATAAGCTGGCGCTCTTCAATAGCCTGGATTCAGCCAGATCCCATCTGCCGGTGATGGAAAAGGCCATCGCCCTGATTGCGCCCATGCTCGAGCTGTACGAACCCAAGACCAACAAGGAAGACAAGGGACTTCTGACGCTGGTGGAACTGCTGCTGGCAAAAAACCTGGTGACCGAAGAAGACATCCGTCAAGCATTCGACAACGACAATCAGTCTCAAGCGCTTCTGCGAGTGCTGAGCAAAGAACGGGTCGGGCCGTTGCTTCCCAAAATCGGTAAGATCGGAGTGTGTGCCATGGATGCCAAGGTGTTGCTGAAGCCTTGTCGTCGTATCCTTAACCGTCTCATTGAAAATGGTGAGTTTGAGACGATCGTGTTTGGGGATAAGGTGATCTTGGACGAAGCCATTGAAAATTGGCCAACGTGTGATTTTTTGATCTCGTTCTTCCTGACGGGGTTCCCCTTGGATAAGGCCATCGCCTACGCCAACTATCGTAAGCCCTATTTGCTCAACGATCTTGTGCTCCAGAAGGCGTTATGGGATCGTCGACTTGTTCTTCTGATATTGAACCACGCCAACGTGCCTCTGCCCGATCGTTTGGAAATCTCGCGTGACGGTGGTCCTCAAATCAACGATGAGCTTAGACAAAGACTCCGGGATGTGGTGGGAATGCTGGATCAAGCTATCTATGACCTTACCCACCAAAACGAACCGGAATGGGAGATGATCGATGATGATACGCTCAAGGTGGGTGACAAGGTGTTGCGGAAACCCTTTGTCGAAAAGCCCGTCGATGGTGAAAACCACAACATCTACATTTACTACCCGAAAGCTAATGGGGGTGGTGGTCGTCGCCTTTTCCGGAAGATTGGCAACAAGCTGAGTGAATTCGATCCCAACCTCAACTACCCGCGTACCGAAGGTCTGTACATCTATGAGCAATTTATGGATACGGACAACTTTGAGGATGTTAAGGCCTACACTGTTGGTCAAAATTACTGCCATGCCGAAACGCGAAAGCTGCCCGTGGTTGATGGTATTGTTAGACGTAACACGCATGGTAAAGAGATCAGATACGTCACCGAACTCACCGAGGAAGAAACGGAAATGGCACGTAACGTGCTGCGTATTTTCCAACAAACGATTTGTGGGTTCGATTTGTTGAGAGTCAATGGTGCTCTGTACGTCATTGATGTCAATGGATTTTCGTTTGTCAAGGACAATAATGACTACTACGATACTTGTGCTCTGATCTTGCGTCAAAAGTTCTTAGAAGCCAAGAAGCTGCGGGACTTGATCAAGAACAAGCTTCCCGCTCTGAAGCGACTGGACCTGCGGTTCGAAGAAAAGGAACAAAAGTGGGTGCTCAAGGGGATGGTACTGGTTATTCGTCATGCTGACCGTACGCCGAAGCAAAAGTTCAAGTACTCGTTCCGGCTGCCACTCTTCATTTCGTTACTCAAGGGTCATCGTGAAGAAGTCATCATTCGGAACGTAAGCGATCTCGAAGTGGTACTTCGTACTGCCAAGATCGCTCTCGAAAAGAAATTTGAGGATCCTAAGAAGTTGACACAGTTATGCGGGGCTCTTGAAAAGAAGATGCATTTCCCCGGAACTAAGGTTCAACTTAAGCCGACAGTAAACCCCGAAACGGAAGAAGTGGAAAAAGTCCAGCTTATTCTCAAATGGGGTGGTGAACCGACGCATTCGGCCAAATATCAGGCCCACGACGTGGGTGAGCAGATGAGACAAAATATTAAGTTACTCAATCGCCTGGCGCTTGATAACGTCAAGGTATACACTTCCCTGGAACGTCGTGTGACTGCCCTGGCCAACTTGGCAACTATGTCACTTCTTGGACTTGACGCCGAACACGATTCTCTCCCTGATGATTTCCTTATTGTTCGTAAGGACTTGCTTGACGACTCCAATGCCGCTAAGGATTTGATGGATAAGGTTAAGAAGAAGCTCAAACCATTGTTGCGTCAAGGCGCCGAAGCCCCGCCTCAGTTTACTTGGCCGCCAAAGATGCCTCAACCTTTCGATGTCATCAAGCGTGTGTGTCAGTTGATGAACTTACACAAACAGATTCTTGAATACAACTTCGAAACTAAGGATGTAAACACCTTCCAGGAGAGATGGTGTTGTGGTGAAGATCCCATGCTTTTCCGGGAACGGTGGGATAAGTTGTTTCAAGAATTTGTCCTGGTGGAAAAGACACACCCGCTGAAGATTTCCGAGTTGTATGACACTATGAAGTATGATGCGCTTCACAACCGGAAGTTTTTGCAAAAGGTTTTCGCTTGGGATAAGAATGACCCCGAATTACAAAAACGTTTGCAGGCGACTTGCCCCGATATCGCTAATCACTCGTTGGTCAAGCAATACCCCATCAACGAATTGGCGGCAAACAACTTCAAGATTCCCGACGCTCTTGCTGCAACGAGCTCGACACCCCCCGGTCTGGCCACCAGCTCTCAAACTCACTTGCCTCTGCTGAGTGTGCACGCAGGTTCTCTCGGTTGGGTTCTTCAAGAGAGTCTGAACTCAAATAAACTGGAAACGCCGTTTGATCAACAGCAGTTCTCGAGATTACGTGAGTTGTACAAGTTATCCAAGGTATTGTTTGACTTTATCTGCCCGCAAGAATACGGGATCAAGGAAGAGGAAAAGTTGGACATTGGCTTGCTTACGTCGTTACCTTTGGCAAAGCAAGTGTTGCTGGACATTTCTGAGTTCAAGCGGAAGGACACCAAGCCTGGGGTGGTGCTTTACTTCACTAAGGAATCGCACATTTACACCCTTTTGAATGTTCTCTTTGAACTGAAAGTACCGATGAAGATTGCCAGAAATGCTTTACCCGAATTGGATTATTTGTCGCAAATTGTCTTTGAATTATATGAGGCTGAAGACCCTAATTCGCCGTCAGGTAAGAAGCATCTGATTCGTTTGCTGATTCTGCCTGGGTGCCACACGCAAGATCCCCTCGATGTCCAATTAGACGATGATCATTACATTGGGTGTATCCCGAAATTGTCGCTCACTCGACACTTGGATATGGATTTGGTCACCCAAAGATTGAAACTGCGGTTCTCGCGTGTTCTGTTACCGAAGAAGTTTACTCCAGTCAATATTCTGGGCGTTGAAGCTAGGGAAAAGGGCAAAGATAAGTCAGAAGAACCTATTGTCAAGCCCAAAAAGAAACTCGAAAAGGCAAATGACGGTTTCGATAGAAAAGCGGCTGAACCTCCCGTAGTAACACCAGATAGTGTGCAAGAAGCTGAAACTCCAGACAATTTGCAAGAAACCAATTTACCAATCGTTACTCCCGATAGTGTGCAAGAAGCGTGATATTTATTTGATAAACAGCATATTTTAGGATTGACTCATAAACTTATGCCTAAATCTTCTCTCCTTGGTTCGTGCAAAAGCGCACATTGCTGGACGTAGTCCAGGCGGAGGTGGTTCCGGCGGTACCGGGGTTGTTGGCCCCCCCCCCCCCCCCCCCCCCCCCCCCCCCCCCCCCCCCCCC
>JAKTSL010000149.1:0-22431 GCA_030580175.1 Diutina pseudorugosa
AGCTCAACACTTGAATCCAGTTACCCGGCTCAGGCAATGGACAACCCTAACCCTACCTTTTTACTATAAATACTTGTAATTAGCTCCTCAATAAATCAGAATCTACTTCTCAATCCTAACAATCCTTGAATTTAGCTTCACGCCTTCAACCACGAAAAAGATTGCGCAAACCCGGAATCGAACCGGGGGCCCAACTATGGCAAAGTTGGATTTTACCACTAAACCATTTGCGCTTTCTTGAAAATTTTAGTTTCGGCTTTCTGGGATGGTATGGCTCTTAAATTATAACAAAACTCTCTCACACCACGCATATTATAGATGAAAATCACGCCATCTACTTGTAATGTATCGAGCCCATCTGTGCTAGGTGTCAGTAGAGGGTATAACTTGTAATTTAGGCTGTCAAGCTGGAAGGCGGATTTTTAGCAATATCAAACGTATGCAAATTGGAAGCCACGGTTACAACTCTTTTCTAGTGATATAGTTGGTACAATTTCCGTGAATGCAGTGTACGATGACACGATTGCAAAGCTAATCACTATTCTCAAAATCCAAAATATGACTTTCACACAATATTCTCGCAACATCGTATAAACAAGAAAATTTAAGACATACGACGGCAAAAAGACCATCTAGCTCGAGTAAAAACAAAAAGAAGGACTCCGGTACAGGGAATCGAACCCTGATTTGCTCGGTGAAAGCGAACCGTGATAGCCATTACACCATACCGGACTTGTTGGCGCATTTACATGGTGACTTTGTTATCAAATTAGATTGAAGCGTCACTATAAATTTTTTTTGGGGTTTTTGTTAGCTGGTGCTCGTGATTCATGGTGTAAAGCAATTGTGCTTCGTTACCGTCTTGTCAATAGCTTCAGTTTTCCACCTGGATGCTTCGTATTAGGGACTTTTATTCGTTAGTCTATCATTATCATAATCTCATTACCCATGCCATTAATGCGACACCAAGTGGCGTTGCAACATCTCAAAGTTGTACATCTTTTTGTTGTTTTTGGAGTGGTCCACGAACGGGTGTTCCTGGTTGTAGTTGTAACATTCCAAGATCAGGTCGCACACCCGGTTCACCAGTTCTTCACTCAATTGGAAGTGGAAAGCAATGCGACCCCCCATCAACTTGACGCCGTTGCGTTCGGCGACTTCCACAAGGTACTTGGAGTCCATGTTGTTGCGCTTCATGTCGATAAACACAAAGTTGGTGTCGACGGGCAGCTCGAGAATGATGCCATGGTCAGCACAAAACTTGCCGACCTTCTTGGCGTGGGCGTGGGCAATCTTGAGCTTGTCAAAGTTTTCGTCAATGGCAGTGATGGCCATCAGGGTAACGATCCCGGCCTGACGGATACCACCACCGGCTTGCTTCTTAAAGTGGTTGGCCTTGTCGATGAACTTTTGCGACCCGACCAAGATCGACCCCATGGGAGCCCCCAACGACTTCAGGAGACACAACGACACCGAGTCAAAGTACTGGCAGTAGTCAGCGAGCGAGTGGCCGGTTTCGGCGGCGGCATTCCAAAGTCTAGCCCCGTCCAAGTGCATTTTGATATCGTTTTCTTTGGCAAACTCGGCGATGCGGGCGATTTCTTCCAAGGGAGTGATGATGCCGTGGAGAGTGTTTTCCAACGAGATCACCTTGGTGGGAGCAGCGTGGATGTCCCCATCGTCCGCGGTATAGTTGTCGATGATGTCCTCAAGAGTCAAGTAGTCACCATTTCTCGGGATCACAGGGTGAACCATTGCTTGCGACAAAGTAGCCAACCCCCCGGCTTCGTGCAAGAACACATGAGCCCGATGGTCACAGAGCACCGAGTACGGAGGTTGGACAAGGTTTACTCTCAACCCGAGCTGATTCAGCATCGTCCCCGACACACAGAAAAGGGCCGCTTCCTTTTGGGTCATTCTCGCCACTTTAGCTTCGAGCTCAAGCGTCGCCGGGTCTTCCTTGTATACGGAGTCACCGAAGGTCAGGTTGACCAACAGCTTTTCGATCATCAGCTTGGTGGGCACGGTGAAGGTGTCCAGCCTGAACTCGTTGTGGGTGACGAAAGTTTCCTGGGTCATTATGGAAGGAGAGGGAGTAGAGGCACGGAGATGGAGTGGAGAAATAACCACCGGGGATCGTAAACGTTTATATACTGGCTGGAGGCGGTACACGCAACTAGTGCCGTTGCACAAACGCCGCTTACAATGATGCCACAGAGATGCGTTTTTTTTTTTTTTGGTAAATGGTTGCGGGCGAGGCAACCAGGACCAGCGAAAGGGATGCGACACGGAGTAACAGCAACTAGACCCCCTAGAACCAGCCTGCTCTGACCACAGCGTGTCTACAATGTGGTTAGCATCTACTCTGTGCCAACGGTCATCTCTTTCGTAAATTGTTGAGACGTAGGCTGGGGATGATGAGTCACGGCTCTCGGGGACGATACACACCCAACGGGTGTCAATATGCACACGAAAAAAGGAGGGGAAGCGTCCCCCTCTCTGTCAGCAGGGACTCGCCTGTCTCCACCCGACACTTCCCTAGTTAAGTGCTAACGGTGGCTTGTTGCCGTGTCAACACAGTATTGAAGGGCTATGGCGGGGGCGTGGGTGAGGGGCACGTCCTTCGATTGCCGATGGCGGGGGGCGGAGATCGTGAAAATCGGTTAGTAGCGGCTATTCAAGGCCCCGAAAAAGAGGGGTTGGTCGGAGTGTGGCTGGAGTCAAATTTTAAGGTGTCAGCGGTGAAATGACCCTGCCAGATGGTGGTCGGCTCCCGGAAACACGGTACCGTCGTACTCCGAGCCTCGGTAGCGGCTGCTGTCGCCGGCGTCTGCTGGCAGTGCCTCGCCGCTGTAGCGGGTAGCACCACCCGAACGAGATGAGAAGATCGCGCCCCCAAAAACGGTGCAGCACCGTTATTGCACAGAGGCATTTCTAATGCCGCATGGAGACGTTGGCGACGTGGCATAAGAATTCTCGATGCAGCCTAAGGATAAATAAGGACGTATCGCTAAGGTTTCCGGGTAGAATTTAGACTACAAGTCGGGATGACACGGAGACACGGTAAGTGTTACACCAGGGTATGGCGAGCGCTATGAAAGGGGCAAAAGGTGTATTTACTTTAAGGTTGCCAAGGGCGATGCCGCATGGGTCCAAGCCACGTCGTCGGCGGCGGTTAAGTAAGCGAATCGGCACTTAGCCATCGCGACGCACGATGGGGGTGGTCCTAAAGCCCGAATGTTTGGCAGACGTGAAGAAAATTGCGGAAATACTCGGATGAGTCAATAAATCGTGCGTTGAAAGAGGTAATTCTTTCGCGTGCATTCGGCGATTTCTTTTCTGTCGTAAAACAGTCTTGAGACATACATCGTAAGCCGTCACTAAAGGAGCCAGTACCACCAAATGAGTAAATACCATTAAATGGGCAAAAATCCCCACACCCTTTGGACGAACAAGGCGAAAACCATATGTTGGTGAGAATGGTGATGATAGCAATTCCGGATTAGTCGTAGTTTTTCAGGTTGTTGACGATGGTGGTTGATCCGTTTATGGCAAAATTCAATCAAAATTGAGATCGCGGTGGATCAATAATTTCTCCGAGATTGCGATTTTCGCGGACAGGTACCAAGTCGACTAAAATCAAGATCTTATGTTGAAATCAGATAGGAAAGCTTAAAATAACTTGACGTCAAGATCAATTTGCTCGTATCACACAAACTGAATCTCCCCGATCTATTTGACGTAATTGATTACGAGCGTAAATGTCCTACCAGGGCTCCCTTTCAGACACCATAAACAATATGTTCCCCACAAGGACTTATCACCAGCTACAAGCGATTACCATTATTTTGTTAGTCTCTCTGAATTGGGCAAATGATATCACGTCAAACCAGCATCATATCAATCCGTTATAAAGTTTTCCTTCCAATACTACCACCATTACATGTGATAACTCGCACCATCATACTAAACAACCGCACTAATTGTCCACCAATCGCTGAAGACACTCCAGGTCCAATTTCATCAATATTTGCCACCAAATGATTCACATCACTCGAGGTCACCAGCTAATTGCCACAGTCAACACCCGTTGGTTTCCCCCACGTTCTACGTGTCCCCATTGTCCGGTCTATGTGCACGCACGCGAACCGCGTTGTTGTTAACACCTAATCTTTTTTCAACCTCCACCATTCACCACATGAACTTCGAGGAAGCCGAAGAAATCAACGGGGTCCGGTTCGCGTGGAACGCGTTCCCCGCCACCAAGAGCGAGGCCGGCAAGATCGTCGTGCCCACGGGGGCGCTCTACACTCCGCTCAAGCTCCGCGATGACTTGCCCACCGTCAACTACGACCCCATCTTCTGCTCCAACCAGAACTGTAAGGCCATCTTCAATCCTTACTGTAACATCGACCCCACCGGGTTCTGGAGATGTCCTCTCTGTCAGGCACGGAACCAGTTGCCGGGCCACTACCACGGCATGCTGCCGGAAAACTTGCCGGTGGAATTGCAACCGACGTCGCTGACGATCGAGTACATTACCCTGAGACCGGTGCAGCAACCGCCGATCTTCCTCTTCCTCGTCGACTTGTGCCAGGACGAAGACAACTTGAAGGCGTTGAAGGAGACGCTCGTCACCTCGTTGTCGTTGTTGCCGCCCAATGCTCTCGTGGGGTTAATCACCTTCGGTACCATCGTCCAGGTGCACGACTTGGCGCTGGAAAAGATCGCCAAGCTGTACATCTTCCGTGGGGACAAGGAGTACACGGAAAAGCAGATCTCGGAGATGTTGGCCAAGCCCACGCTCATGCCCCAAGGGCAACAACCGCAATTCGCCAACCTGTTGGTGCGGTTCTTCCTCCCCGTGGAAGAAGTGGAATTCCAATTGACCAACGTGTTGGAAAACTTGCGGGTGGACTCGTGGCCCGTTAAGCCCGGCCACCGTCCCTTGCGGTCGACCGGTAGTGCGCTTAACGTCGCCGTTAACCTCTTGGGGCTGACCTACCCCGGCTTCGGCGCTCGCGTCATGCTCTTCCTGGCCGGTGCCGGTACCCTTAACCCCGGGTTGATCGTCGGCGACCAATTGAAGGAACCGATCCGGTCCCACTCCGATATCGACAAGGACAACGCCAAGCACTACAAGAAGGCGTTGAAGTTCTACGACAGTCTCGCCGCCAAGGCGGTGAAGAACGCCCACACCGTCGACATCTTTGCCGGGTGCTACGATCAAATCGGGTTCATGGAAATGCGCAACTTGGCCAACAACACCGGCGGCACGTTGTTGCTTTCCGACGCCTTCACCACCAATATCTTCAAGCAGTCGTTCTTTAGATTGTTCAACAAGGACGCCGACGACTACTTGTTGATGGGGTTCAACGGCACCTTGGACGTCAAGACGTCGCGCGAACTCAAGGTGCTGGGGTTGATTGGCCACGCCGCCCTGTTGGGGATCAAGCTGGCCAACGTGCTGGACAACGAGCTTGGCGTCGGGGGCACGTCGTCGTACCGCATGTGTTCGATGCTGCCGCGCCACACCTACGGGATCTTCTTCGACGTCGTCAATACTCAGGCCATGCCCCAAAACTCCCAGCTGTACATCCAGTTCATCACTCAGTACCAACACTCGCTGGGTAGCTACCGCATTCGTGTTACCACCTGTCTGAATTTCATGACCTCGGACGAGCAAACTTTGACCCAGCTGTTCGACCAGGAAGCGGCGGCGGTGCTCATGGCTCGGGTGACGTTGTTCAAGCTGGAACAGGACGACGGGGCCGACGTGTTGCGGTGGGTCGACCGGATGCTCATTCGGTTGTGCCAAAAGTTTGCCGACTACCGCAAGGATCAGCCGGAGTCGTTCCGCCTCGGCAACCAGTTCTGGTTCTACCCGCAGTTCATTTACTACTTGCGGCGGCTGCAGTTCTTGCAAGTGTTCAACAACTCTCCCGATGAAACGGCGTTCTACCGTCACGTGTTGTTGACCGAAGACACCAACAACTCGTTGACAATGATCCAGCCGTCGTTGACGCTGTACTCGATGGACGGCGAGCCGGAGCCGGTGTTGTTGGACTCGGTGTCGATCAAGGACGACCGCATCTTGTTGTTAGATACTTTCTTCCACATTTTGATCTTCCACGGGAAGACGATTGCTCAGTGGAAGGCGGCGGGGTACCAGGACCAACCCGAGTACGAAAACTTCCGCCAGTTGCTCGACGAGCCCAAGCAGGAGGCCAAGGAGTTGTTGGTGGACCGTTACCCGTTGCCTCGGTACATTGTCACCGAAGAGGGCGGGTCCCAGGCACGGTTCTTGTTGTCGAAGCTTAACCCTTCGACCACCTACAACTCCAACGAGTTTGCCACCCAAAACGGCGCCATCGTCTTGACTGACGACGTGTCGCTTCAAGTGTTCATGGACCATCTTAGAAAGTTGGTGGTGAGTGGTAGCTCCTAGTAGCATTCCATTAATAAACATCGACACTTACGGATGTGGTATTAATAGATAAAAAGAGACCATTGACACAAGATCAATGAGTCACAATACCAAAGACAATTCACTCAATTGATCGATCAATGAAATTGGCAGGATACTACCATCGCATTGTAATGCTACCTGTCATTGTGCCTCTTTATCATGCTCTTTGTAACTCCATCTACCACTATCGTTTGGTGATTCATTATGCGGCATTCACCATATCACATGTCCAACAATATGCCAATCGTCCTTTGAGAATACCGCTAGGAACTTGTTGATTGATGATAGCAAACCTATCCACTTTCTCCTTGTAAAGAGAATTAATTCTTTTTGGTAAGAATGACGCCAAAAACAACAGAGGCTTGCCACCAAGACCATTAATTCTTTCTCTTGCCGATTGTCCTTACTGTGATATCCAAGTTCCATTGGCACCCACATCTAATTTGCGTTGCAGCAAGGAATTTACCTTAAATTTGTGGGTGATGTTGATTCTTGAGTATTATCCATTTTGTCCGACCTTACTACCTTAAATAACTGCTACAAGACGATGGAGATCATTACTGGAGCCAGAAAAGTGCAACTGTTTATTGTTGGGCTCATGAGTCACTTCATTGACATGCCTAATCAATTGGTTAGTCCAGGAAATATGTTAGTAAGCTATAACTCGATTACTGGAAAATTTCACACCAAAAAAATCGCCACAAATAGGCTTTTCGGTATCTACCAGTCATCTAGTCCATAAATCACGACAAAAAAATTTTCATGATTTTTTTTGATGTTTGACATCGTCGGCTGGGGTTTGGGGTTTTCAAGGACCATCGCGCCTAACCGTAGATGAATCAACCTCAAATAATTGACGAAAAATGCACCATTAAAGGCAGTATATGGAAAAATAAAACAACCGTTACATTCAGCACGTCTCTATCTTTATAGTGAATGGCAGATAAGCCTCCATTTCAAAACTTTTTGGAACCGATCTCATGCGATCTGACGTTTTTTGAGTGGTCAATTTTGCGATTTGTTCAGTCGGGTCAGGGGTTTACAGAAACCAAAGCAATCTACCAAGAAGCCAGCAGTTTGCTCTACAAAACCCAAGTATCGCTTTTTTCCATTCGTTGGTATCGAGCTCGCTATTGCACAGTTTACGTGTTTTTGGTGCGACCAACCCCTAGGCCCAATGAGCCAAAATCGACAAATCGAATTGACAAAAATCCAAATTCCGTCAAATTCCGTCAAACTTTGTCCAGGTAAAAATGCCGCCGATTAAAACATAGTAAGCCATCTCAGAGTCGCTACCAGCTGGCGTAAACCGTAGTTTTTCTCGCAATACGCGGGGTCAGTGTAAGTTTTTGGGGGTTCGCACCCGAGTCAACTTTTTACCATGGCTGCGGCGAGACGAGTCAAATAGTCTTGCCAACCCCATCTTTCAGCTCACCATCACAAATCATCGATTTTTTGAATATTGGCTTATATGATAGCCACGCTTTTCTAGACCACAATGTGTACCTTCAAGTGGCCACATTAGGCATGGATATTGCCTCAAAATTCACTATTTAGTTTAGGTTGCGAAACTGTATATCAAGTCGTCAACAAATCGACCACTAACGACCCTGCTGCCCACGGCACGGGGTTAGCGGCAGCAGGTGGACCGTTTCCCGATGTGACGATGGTACCTTATACCCAATGATGCCGCAAACGGCTTTCGTGTTATGGTTAAAGTGCCGTTTGGTCATGATAACAACATACAAGAACCTGTTTGCTCACTAGTGGTCACAAATCAAGCGACATCTAGTGGGTTTAAACTTGATAACGGCCATCAGTGGCTTTCAATGTCATCTCACAAAGGCTATGCTTGTAAATTTGATTATTATATTGTAACAGTCGAACAGTTTATTTGAGATAGAATAAACTTGAAATGAGGTGATTAATGCCTAACTGACAAGTGTCGCAACATAATCGGTTTATTTACTCCTTACCCACAACAACTTCCTGTAAAACGAGTAGGTCTCTTCCGGCAGCGGCCTCATCCGCTCGTTGGGCATGACACCAATGTTCGACCGCACCAAAGCTGTGGCCGTGGTTACCGCTTAAAGAAAACACTTTCCCCAGCACCAGCACCAAGTCGACGTGGCACTCGGTCATTCCCTTCAGTTCGAGCCCGATCAAGATGCCAAGCTTCACCGAAAGCCGGCGCACTTCGTCGCAAGAAGCGATGGAAGTAAGACTTTTGAAAATGGAGCGTAAAAGGCTAGCTCTTACTAACGAGTTCTTTCATAAACTGGAGCTTCTCGTCCTCAATAAGCACGCCACAAATACAATGTGAACTCAACGCTTGCGACCAACTCGCTCGAGTTGTGAACCGAATGATTCGTACAAGTTCACGGATGTAGAATGGAATCAATGCAGCAGTTACTAGTAATCAAGAACCACACGTTTCTTCTTGTTATCGTCATCTTCGGCGGGACGTTTGCGTTTAGTTAAAACAGCACCAATACGTTGGTAAGCTTTCTTCAATTGCAGTTGATCATCGCCGTAGTACTTCTTGACAAGTTCCGCCACAACCGGATCATTATCACTAAACGCTTTCCCTTCTTTAGCCATGGATGCGGCTAACTTCGTCTCTTCTTGAGTGTAAGCCGAATCGCGTTTGTTAACGAGTTGATCCCAGAGCAACGACGTTTCCACATCCAATTGGGTTACCCGAGTATCATCACTAGTCTTAAGCACCTTGTCCAAATCATCGGCGGAAGCTAATCCTCGGAGATAACCGTGGCCCTTATTGGTAAGCACTTCACTCACCATATCCACCGCTACCCGTAAAGTTTGCGCCTTTTCGTCAACAATATCCCAAAACAATTCGGGAACCAGCGATCCGTTACGTCCAGCAAGGTCTTTGACCGCGGGATCATTGGCTAACTTAGGCCACACTTCGCTAAACTTCAGCGTCGCCTTGATATCGAGACCGGCAAGAACCTGCTTGACGGCATCACGAGCCTGGCGATCACGCCTCCGGTTTATTTGGCGCTGAGCGTCGACTTTGGCCTGCAAATCGCTAACGATAACGGGGAGAATCTTGGTGCTGTAAAGCCCCAATACGTCAGCAGGAGTCAACACATCAAAGTGACGGTTTGCTTGGAACCGAGGGTCCCGCTGAAGCCATTGCCAGAGGGATTCCCAATCGGGAGACGACTTGGTAGCATCAGGATTGACGTCGACAAGGTATGTTTCGAGCTCAGTCAATGCTTGCCTTTTCTTGGTAGCTATTAGTTCTTTATGGGCTTTTTCAAGGGTATCTCGATACTCATAGAAGATGGCCACCACTTGGTCTTCAGGGATCACCGCGTGCTTGTAAACGGGGTTATCGTCCTTTTCTAATTGGCGCTTGATCGTTTTCCATCGAGTGGTATGATTGAGGATGTCCAGCAGCACGTATTTGTCCAAGACATCATGGAAGTTACGGGTAAACTGAGCCACCACTTCCGACCGTGACGTCACTTGCTTTTCCGCAAGCTCCGCCAAGTACTCGTCGTATAGTTGTTTGCGAACAAGGGCATCGGACACCACCCAGTAGTCGGGCTTGGAGATGAGCTGAGTCATGGTCTTTTGGAACAGCACCGTGGCATCAATGTTAGCATCGGCAAGAAGCTGTTTGAACTTGGCTTTGGCGTCATCATCGTCAGTATCATCCTTGACCAGCTTACTTGGTTTGATTGACTCAATGGGTTCAAGCGGTTGTTGTTTGAGCTCGGCATCGGCCTCCAGCTCCACCTGAGTTTCATCCTGGGTTTCAGGGTTTTCCCACGTCGTCTCGCCACTGGTTTCATTGTAATAGTACTCGCGACCATCATCAGTAGTATACACCAGCCACGGGCCAATCCGACGGATGGGGGCGGCTGAATCGTCCTGTTTCACCTCAGCTCCTTCGGGAAGCTCCCACACCGTCTCCTGGGTATCCTGGTTATAGTAATAAGTACGCCCTTCGTCATCCTGGAGCGCTTCCCACATGGAGACAGTTTCACCTTAACTGTGAGTCGAACAACAGCCCCAGATTACCGTGCGCGTTCCGAAGAGTGGCTCCTGCACACAAACATCACCAGTCGCGCGATGATCATCTCACTAGTAACCATCACCACCAATACCGGGTCAATGTCGGAATGGTACTACGTCGCCGTCTCGGTGACTCTGCCCCCAGAAAGTTCGCGTATCATTGAAAATGTGGACCTCATATCCTGGAAAACCATTGTCCTTGGCGCGCTCAACCAAATGTACGGGGCTGTCGGTCAACTGTCGCCGTTCGATATTCTCCATCACGACGGCGCCACGGCAATTGTTCGGTGCCAAGTTGCCGATGCCGAGCGGATGAAAACGGCATTGTTACTGCATACGGTGCCCGTGGCCCTGTTAGTCGGCGGAGCCCCCGATGCCTTTGACCACAGCGAGGCTCCCCTTGCCGTCACCGGAAGTAGCCGCTACCTTGGTGTCGCCGCCCGGGGCGTTCGTGACGATGTCTGATGGCTATAGCATTATGTGAAATCATCGTTACTGATACCCCTAAGACCATTGATGCCACGGTAGTAGCAATTACTGACGCTAGCCAGACAGGGATGCACAACAACAGAGTGCTTGGTATTGGCCGGCTGCTATGGATTTGTTGATATTTCGGGAAGTATTGAGACAATTGGTTATTTCAAAGAGTCGAATCAAGGCCAGATCTCGTCGTTTGAAGATGCCTACGGTTTGAGAAACGACGAGCTCGGTTTGAAAAAGTTGTTTACTTTGGTGAGACGGTTGTCGCAAAAGTAATATTCAGGACCAAGTCAAACACTGTTTACGGTGGGACGATGGCCGCTTTGCAATTTGTAGACCAAAGGTACAATTTGAGTAATTTAAATGGTTTTCGTATTCTGGCTCATAATTGACAAGCAGGATACCTTAAGAAGCTCATTGATTTGTTAATCAATTACTCATCTATCACATTTTGATGAAAAAATCACAATAATTAGCTTTAGTTGTAACCAAATACATCCGGGTAGCCCCGTTTTGTCGTGTGAAACTTAACATTTGGGAAAGGTCGTGTAATTATCAAGAATGTGGAAACGAGTTTGCTTTTATCAACAAAAGCTTTGGCAATTTGCGATTTTAGGAGCTTGTATGCAGGCACACGCATAACAACTGAAGCATGAATTAGGCACAAAGCAAAAACTAGCCATTCAATCATGTAAAACTGTTAACTACATGTTGTAAAAGGCTTAAGGGACGATGACTGTGATTATAGAAATCCCCAGTAACAGAGCAGCATGGTCAATAAAGTCGACTTAATGCGGAAGAGATCCAACGAGCTTCGGAGCCCAGCATCAATGGAGGAGTTGAGAAGTCCCCAAGAAGAGCGTTTGTCCTCTTCCTTGTGGCAATCCAATTTTCAACACCAATTTTTCATGAAACATCAAACTAAGTGATGTTCATGTAACTGAAGGTATGTCAGGTGTACAATTGAGTTAAAAAGCTAATGTTCACAGAACAATTACCTAAAGAAAATATACAGGTTTAATGGTGTTGTCAAATGTTATTGTCTATTAACCAATTGCTCCTGACTACTAGCCGTCCGCTGGTGCGGATGGTTGCCGGTAGATTGTCGCCCACATATGGGGGCGGGCTTCATGGTCTATATCTATCTATCGTATGAAAAAATGCTTTTCTTTTTGAGCTAACGTCAAACGTAGGAAGGATACCGCTGGGCAAACGACTTTTCCATGGCGTCGATGTCGAGGAGATCGTCGGTTTCCTGCTGGCGGCGCAAATGCGTGGGTTTCTTCGGCTTTTTCGGCGGGGTCTTCTTCAACAGCGGCACCGTCGCCAGCTTATTGAGGTGGTTAGACCCCACCAACGGCGGCGGCAGGGGAATTGTCACCAGCTGTATCAGCAGCGGCCGCAGCGGTGCCCGCAACAGCTTCGGCACCGGCGGTGGCTGGCGCCGCTTCGACGCTAGCGTCGGCGCCGTCTTTGCCAGGTTGATCAGAGCAATGTCGTCGTCGGGAGTATCGGTGTAGCGGCCGTAGCCCTGGGCCAGCCGCGGCACCTCCATCGACGACCGGAGGAGCTTTTGCATGCGACTTTGCACCAGTCCCAGCCCTTGCGGTTGACTCTGAAGCCGGGGCGACGGCGGCGGCGGCAGGTCGTCTTCGGGCGTGCCCGAGTTGCCGGTGAGAAGCTGTTTGAGCGACAGGATCAGCAGGCGCCGGCCCAGGTGCTGCAGCAGCAACAGCCCCCCGGTGGAGAGCTTGCGGAGAGAGCGGAATGCCAGCTTCACGCTGCCGCCGGTGTGCTGGCGGTCGCTATCGCGCAAGAAGTCGAGGGTCAGCTGCTGGTCGTCGAAGCTCTGGCGAAGGGCGGCGTCGGTGGACTCGATCTGGGAGATGTAGTCCTGGAGCAGGTGGGCCAGCGCCAGTGACCTCGGCTTGTCGTCGCCGGCACCCGCCAGCTTGGGCCGCAAGAGCTTCAGCTTGTCGATCAGGGCAAACGGGTCCAGCGGGCTCGCCTTGCGGACTGGCAGCGTCGGCACTGCTGGCGCTAGCAGCGGCGTGAGCGTCGGAGCCAGCAGCGTCGTCGGAAGGGGGAGAGCGGCGTGGTGTTTGCGCACCAGCGTCGGTACCACGTTGGGCACGGCGACGCCCCTCATGGCACAGATCTCCGCCAACACCTGGACGGCGGTGGGACGGCGGCGAGGATCAGCACGCAAGCAGCACTTGATGATGGTGATGAGCCGGGGCAGGAACATGTGCTTGGGGAAGCGGAGCAGGCGGTCGACGTTGAGGATGGCCAGCTCCATCTGCTTGAGGCCGCCGTAGCTTTCAAACGGGGTGGTGTAGAAGCAGAGCTTGTAGAGCAACACCCCCAACGCCCACACGTCCAGCTTGTCGTCGATGGGGAACCCCTTGGTGACGTCGACCATCTCGGGGGCGCGGTACTGGGGGGTGGTGTGGTGCATGATGTCGTCCCGTAACAACCGGAGTTCTTGCGGCGACTGCGGCGGCGGCAAGTAGGGCACCGCCGAGCCAAAGTCGGCCAACTTGAAGGTGTGGTGCTTGTCGATCAACACGTTTTCGATCTTGATGTCGCGGTGGATCAACGGCGGCTCGAGGTGGTGGCACATGGCGACGCCGGTGACGGTGTCGTACATGATGCGGAGGATCTCGGGCTCGGTGAGCTTGTTGACCAACCGGGTGTTCATAAAGTCGATGAGACCGTTGTTTTCGCAGTACTCCATCAACAAGAACACCTCGTACTGCTGGGGAGCGGCGGTGGTCCCCGGGGGCGCTGGTGACGTTGCCCGAGGATGGTAGCGGGCGGCGTGGGAGTCGATGTACGACACAATGTAGGGGTTGTCCCGCAAGCGCCTCATTGCGTCGACCTCCTGGCGGAGCAACGTGAGCTGCCACTTCAGCGGCACCACCACCCGCTTGAGACAGGCCACCGTCAGCCCCATGAACGGCGGCAGGATGCGGCACGTGTACACGGTGGCGAAGCCCCCCTCGCTGATGTACTGGATGATCTCCACCTGGTGGCTCCCCACCGTGAGCCTCGTCTTCGGCGGGTACTTGCTGGGCATCGGGTGTGGGGCACAACGTTCGACGCCGACAGGGTGGTTGGTTTGGCAAACGGAGCCGCAGTCGCACCGAATCGGTTACGTGGGCAGCGCACTAGCGACGGGGACAAGGGAGCAAGAACTGAGGGAAACGAGGCGAAGGAGGTGGCGAGGGAGTTAATAGGATGGATGGGGTAGTGCAGAGATTATGTAGACGACGATGGGAGGTAGCTGGAGCTCGGGATCAGGGCCTGGAGGCGAGATTGGTGTGTGATCCTAAGAGAGCTTTTTGGTGGAGGTAGGAAAAACAAAGTGCGACGGTGCGAAAAAAGAAAACACCATCCTCGCAAAAACAGAGATACGAGGTGATAGTGATAAGTATGGGGTGGTGGTGAAGGTAGCGTGAAAATTCATGGAAAGATGTGAAAAACCTGTGGGAAGAATATGTGAAATTGTGGTGGGGTTTCTTGCTGATTGGGTTACTTGGTGGAGGTGGTTGTAGGGTGTTGGCGTCAGTATGGGTCATCACAGCACCGCCCTGATTACAAAACGGCTTTGCCAAGTCATCGTCCGAATTGAGATGTCATTTCCATGAATGGACTGTTTGACCACCAGGACGAGTATTCCAGTTTTAGGGAATTTCGTAGATCATCACACACTTGGAGGCGATTTGGTGGGACAATTGAGGTAGAGTTTTATTCTTCTTATCGCCATCATTAATTATGGTCTTAACAACAACCGGGGTTACCGGTTTTGTGGCGGGTCCTGGTGGGTGAGTACCGTCTTGGCTCAGTAAACAGATGGAGATGACGACAAAGCTGTCAAAAAGACAATATAGAGTTCGCCAATTATTAATTGAGTGGATCATTGACACGATTAGGAAGTCTGGTTGACGAACCAAGCCACACGTCTCCCACAATGAAACTAAAGCAAAGTAAAACCTTCTTTGGTCTACTTTAACGGGTAGTTATCCTGTTACCTGCCACAGCATCACTTTATATAGTCTTACAGCCATCATAATGGAAAGGATTATCGAGAGCTCCACCAAATATCATTGGTGATTTTGTCATCTTAGCAAACCGTAACGTTACATTGCGTATAAAGTTGATAACTTCTTGAGAAATATACAATCGAGAACTTGTATTCTAACAGATTTTTCATTATACTCTATGAACTGTAGTCAAATCTTGGCTTCGGCCTTGAAGCTTTGTCAAGTCCAAGATCCTAGATTAGAGCCATTCCTATCAACTATTATAGAATATCAAGATAATCAGAACTATGTCAAGAGTGTCTTTGAAAGCCAATTATTCGTCTTTAGGTAATAGCTATCAACTTCATGTGCCTGAGCAATGGTATTCTTGCCCTTATCTCGAGGAAGTCGGTTCCATGTGGTGTATATCGCTAATTGCATCCACCATCCAGCATCTTCAAGTGGAAGATAATGTCCAGAATGTGCGTACATTATGGTGCTTCTTATCCATTAGTGCTGTTAGCAGCATCTTGTGACGTGTCAACGGCACTGGTGCTGTCAATGACGCCGTGTGTTTGTTTGACGGCGGTGTAAGTTTGTGCGCGCCCGAGTCAACTTTGGCCGCGGCGAGCCCGAGTCAAATTTCATCGCCAATCCCATCTTTCAGCTCGCCATCACAAACCATCGATTTTTTCAACATTGGCTTATATGATAGCCACGCGTTTCTAGACCATAATGAGTACCTTCAAGGCATGGACATTGCCTCAAAATTTACCATTTAGTTTGCGTTGCGAAACTGTATATCAAGTCGTAAACAAATCCACCACAAGCGACTCTGCCGCCCGTGGCGTGAGGTTAGCCGTAGCGGGCGGACCGTTCCCGATGTGGTGACAGTGTCTTTTGCTCATTGGTGCCGTGAACGGTCTTCGTGTCATGGTCAAAGTGCCGCTTGACCATGCCAACAATGTACAAAGACGTGGTCATTCACTAGTGATCAATAATCAACCGACATCTAATGTAACAAATCAACTCTGTATCACGTAAAAATGGAATGAAATAGGTTTGGGCTTAATAACGTCCACTATGTTAGTTATGATTTTTTGAAATTTCGACTTTTTGTCGTCATTTCAGTTCTCAGTTTTGCATTTTTTCTCCAAAAAGCGAAAACTGCGATTTATTCAGTCTGGACAAGGGTCAACAAAAATCAAAGCCACCTGGCAAGAAGCCAGCAATGTGACCTACAATAGCTAGGTATCACTTCTATGCGTCCATGGGCATTGAGCTCGTTATTGTGAGGTTTACATTTTTGAGATGCGACGAGTCTTAACAGTGGGACACCCCAAGAAGCTTGACCCGGTTTTCGGCCTCCGGGTTCCACCGGGGCCCTTCCGGGATCATCCGGGCAATGCCACGCGATCGGCCCTATGCAGTACAAACAACATATATTCAGACCTAGTCAAAACACAGTCATAGGTCGTGGGAAGATTATGGAAATATACGTGTGATATCAGAACAAGTCAACCTTTCTACCAAGGAAGATACCCCCGGACCTCTGATCCGGAGGACTACCACTACACACGTGACCGAGACCACGACGCTGCTAGAGTCCAAGAGCCTGCCTCGCAATTGGCCTTGACCACAGACCATGCCATGAATCCGTGCTGATTGTCCCGAGTTCTCGTACTCACAATGCTTGGATACACGTCAGATGTCAGCTGTCAGGCACAATGGTGCAAGTAGCGGGACTGTTGATATTGGCAGGCAAGTTTGTTTTGTTGCTACCATGATGCAAGGGACAGAGGTGAATGCTGTCAGTGGACCTTGCGAGGTATCCAATCCAGCAAAGGAGCTGTTGTCGACGTCCAGCTTACGTTCCAGGGCATCCGGCGACACACCTTGACTTGTATCAGCAACCAAGTCTCACATGTTGATACTGAATCACGAGCGAACAAGAATTGGGGGGTAACGTCACACCACCTACGTGCCCCTTATTGGGAATGTTCGGTCGTCCGATCGATTGCCCGTACCAGCTCTGTAAGCAGGTAAGCAAAACAACGCGCCTGCCATCACCTGAGAGTCGTCGAGTGGATCTGATGGGTCGTCCGCTCGAATGATCACTGTAGGCTGAGGAAACGGACTGGTTGGAGTCACTTGACAATAACTGACTGGCGATGGCAAAGATACAATGGCACCTACAACTGAAGCATACAACAACTGAAGTATACAACAACTGAGGCATACAAGAGGTATACAACCGAATGTATGAGGCTTTACTGATAACAACTAACAATTGCAATCGTAATATACCTAGGAGGCTGAATTTCTATTTGGCAATACCAACATGACTGTACGTTCTTTGTGGGAATCGCTTTGCTTGACCACTTTATTCATGTTATGATAAATTGCTTTATGGTCATGGAAACCATTGCTAGAGTCAAGAAAGTGTAATCGTTTACTGTTGAACTCATGAGTTACTTGCTTGACATGCTCAACGATTGGTAAGTCTAGTATAAGTGTCAGTAGGTTGAAGGTCGGTTACTACAAAACTTTACACCAAAAAAATCGCCACAAATAGGCCCACCGGTATCTACCAGTCATGTAGTCACTATTTCACAACAAATAAATTTTCATGATTTTTTTTGATGTTTGACATCGTCGGCTGGGGTTTGGGGTTTTCTCGGATCATCGCGCCTAACCGTATGTGACTTAACCTCAATTGATTGACGAAAAATGCACCATCAAAAGCGGTAAATGGAAAAATGAAATAGCCACTACATTCATAACGTCTCTATCTTTATGGTAATTGCCTAATAAGTCTCAATTTCAAAACTTTTACAAAACCGATCTCATGCGATCTGACGTTTTTTAAGTGCTCTATTTTGCAATTTACTCAGTCCGGTTGAAGGTTTACAGAAAGCAAAGCCATCTAGCATGAAGTCGGCAGTCTGATCTACACAACCCAAGTTTCGCTTTTCTGCTTCTATCGGTATCGAGCTCGCTATTGCACAGAATGCGTGTTTTTGGCGCGACCAACCCCTAGGCCGAATGGGCCAAAATCGACAAATCGACAAGTTCCGTCAAATCCCGTCAAACTTTGTCTTGGTGAAAAGGCCACCGGCTAAAACATAGCAAGCCATCTCAAAGTCTCTACTAACTAGCGTGAACCGTAATTCTCTTCGCAATACGCGGGGTCAGTGTAAGCTTTGGGGTTTCGCACCCGAGTCAACTTTTTACCATGGCTGCGGCGAGCCGAGTCAAATTACTTCGCTAAAACCCATCTTCCAGCTCATCCATCGAAAACCATCAAACTCATCAAATTTTTGAACATTGGCTCAATCGATAGCCACGCGTTTCTGGACCATAATGAGTACCTCCAAGTGGCCACATTAGGCATGGACATTGCCTCAAAATTCGCCATTTAGTTTGAGTTGCGCAACGGTGCACGAAGCCGTAAACATATCCACCACAAGCGACCCTGACGCCCAGCGCCTTTCGTGCCTTGGTTAAAGTGCCGTTTGGTCATGATAATAATATCCAAAAACGTGTTCACTTAGTAGTGGACATAAATTAACCGACGTAACTGTTGATATTTGATTCAGCATCACGTTGAAACGGAACCAAATAGCTTTGAACTGGATAACGGCTATCGGTGGCTTCCGATGCCATCTTAAAAAGGTTATGCTTGTAGATAAGACCAAGTCATACAATTAGTCTTAACGATGAGGTAGGAACAAGCAAAAAGCTCAGGATGAGGTGGATAATGTCTAACTGACAAGTGTCGTAACATGAACGGTTTGTTTACTCCTTACTCTCAGCAACTTTCTGTGTAAAAAGTAGGTCTCTTCCGCCGGCGGCGTCAACCACTCGTTGAGCATAACGCCGACGTTCAACTGACATCGAGCCCGGTGAAAGAAGCCAAGCTTCACCAACAGCCGGCGCACTTCGTCGCGGTCCTTGTTCACCGCTGCCCGCAACACCTGGAAGTAGTTGGCGACAGAGTCGTTGCCAAAGTTGCGAGCAGCACCAAAGCCCGAGTATCCCGAGAAGTAAGCCGCATGATGGCATCAAAAGTGTAAGATATCTCGAACGGAAGACTTGCTGACGTCCTCCATTCGACTCCACCCCCAAAAGCGGTACGCAAGTGTACTGAAATTGACACCAAAGTCTTCCAGGATTGCATCTCACACGATGGGTCGTACGTCGAACATGTGTGTCGATGATAGCATTGCTGTTGCGACATCTTCCAATACATTCCGATTGCCAAAGCTTTATGATTCGTCGCCTGGCGACACCCATAACGTGAGCCCAAACGGCATTCTTCATGTGATTCCAGGCCAACGGTTTGCTTGAACAAACTGCTCCACAAAGTATAGCAAAGCGTCCGCTACCTTCAACTATGTTGAAATCCGGGCTAGGACTGTCACAATGTTGTGTTTATCTCTATGGATAGCCAAAGGACATTACCAACACTTTCCGAGACTTAAGTACCGAATCTCACCTGACTCCATTAATGAATGATACATGGAACCAAAGCCTTCGAATTAACATAGTTAGGAAGCACTCAGTAAGCTTCACACGAAGATTCTCACTAACTCGAATGAGCGGGTGCTCCTGGTTGTCCATGGCAAGAATGCTCCTGTAGTGGGGACATACCCAGTTGAACAACCACGGAAAGAATGCACGTGGAGTTAGACCACGCTTATCGGGCTTCGACTTGTTGATAGGGACGTGTAATTGGGACGGATATCTCGATTGGAAGCTTCATGGAGCAATCAAGCCAAGCGGGAGGTCACCGGACGGTGAATCGAAGTCATTGCCTCCCAGTTAGCGAGGACAGTTAGCGGAAGTATTCCAGCGAAGCATTCACTTACAATGTAGTCCATGATTGTATGTTAGTAGTCATCTCTGAGACAACCACACACACACACAAACCACCCACAGTGAGACACCCCCGCACTGAACCGCATCCACCTGAAACCAAAGCACGCAAACAATCCAACGACACCAGCTTCACATCATGTACTCATTACTCTCATCCAAAAACAATCGCCAACTTCACGGACTTAGCAATCACACTCGCTCGTATAAAGGCGGAAGACTACGTCATCGCATTTTTCGTTGGCAATCCCCGGGCGCGTAACCCCCCCTCCTCTGTTGTCACATTTACACGCGACACGGGACGCGTTGAGAGATGACCATCTCCCGCCATATCCGTTCCCTAGCCCCACTCCCTAGCCCAATTGCTTTGTATAATTAATCGAGGCTCCATACACCAACGATTGCGGATGGGTCAAATGCAATTTCCCCTTGTCCATATGCCTCATTGAGTCATCGAAGCGAAGTGCAGAGAGCGACGACGACGATGACGAGAAGGTCGTCGAGTCTCGCAAGGTCAACGATCGCAAGGTGATCAAGTCTTCCAGCCCCGAACTGACACGAAGATGGCACAATGGTTGTTACTGATGACACTTCCGAACCAAAACTGGACGACGAATTGGAGATATCCGTTATCAAAGACGAAGCGGCCAAGTTCATCAAGCTTGCCCAGAACCAACTATCCCACTCCATCACTATCTCGACAAACAAACTTCCCTTCGCCAATCTAACCCGTGTGTTGGATGAGGTAGGGGCTACATCGCTGAGACTTGAAAAGACGGCGATCTGTCTGCACTCCTTCTTGGACACGTTGAACCAGTTGACCCCGGACATGCTCACCAAGGTGCTCTACCTTCGCATCAATCGCCTTGGTCCTGAATACGAGCCTGAATTTGAGTTGGGTCTTGGTGGGACGTTGTTAATGAAGGCCATCCACGAGTGTTACGAGAGGTCGACACAGCTAACATCAAGCTGGACTACAAGAAGTTGGGAGACTTGGGCACGGTAGCACAAAAGTCGCGTCTGGGTCAACCCACCATGTTCACGCCGGCGCCGCTGGATGTGGAAGGGGTGTTCGAAAGCCTCACCTATGTTGCCAGGACGAAGGGGACTGAAGCCCAAAAGTAGGATTGGCATCATCATCAAGATGTTGACGGCGTGCGACATCAATCTGAATGAGGCCAAGTTTCTTGTTCGTCTGCTGGGAGGTAAGCTTCGTGTTGGTCTTGCTGAACAAAGCAGTACTAAGCTCAGCGCTTGCAAGGTAGACCACGATGATTCATTCGCCAAATCTCAACCAACTCCTGTGGCTTCATGTTCCTCTCACATTCCGCCGACAACCTCGCGTTGTTGGCCAAAGTTCCCGAGTTTGTTTATCCTTTGGTCTTGTCCATTTTATCCGATCTTGCTACCATAATGAAGTGCTCTAAGGTGATGAAGATCATTGCTGGAGTCATAGATTTTGAACCGTTACATGTTGGACTCATGAGTCACTTGCTTGTCATGCTTATTGACTGGTTAGAGCCGTACAAGTGACAATGGACAATAGGTCGATTATTACAATACTTTACACCAAAAAAATCGCCACAAATAGGCTTTTCGGCATCTACCAGTCATGTAGTCACTATTTCATAACAAATAAATTTTCATGATTTTTTTTGATGTTTGACATCGACGGCTGGGGTTTGGGGTTATCAAGGACCATCGCGCCTAACCGTATAATTTGAATTGATGAAGATTGCACCATTAAAAGCGGTAAATGGAAATCTAAAGCAACCACTACATTCAAAACGTCTCTATCTTTATAGTACTAGGCCAAAAAACGTCAATTTCAAAAACTTTTTGGATCCGATCTCACGCGATCTGACGTTTTTTAAGTGGTCATTTTTGCGATTTATTCACTCCGGGTAAAGGTTTACAGAAATCAAAGCCATCTGGCATGAAGCCAACAGTTTGCTCTATAACACCCAAGTATCGCTTTTCTGCTTTTATTTGTAGCGAGCTCGCTGTTGCACAGTTTACGTGTTTTTGGTGCGACCAACCTTTAGGCCAAAATCGACAAAATCGACAAATCGACAAGTTCCGTCAAATTCCGTCAAACGTTGTCCAGGTGAAAAGGCCGCCGGCTAAAACATAGTAAGCCATCTCAGAGTCGCTACCAGGTGGCGTAAACCGTGATTTTCCTCGCAATACGCGGGATTAGTGTAAGACAAGTGTACTGGTTAATCAAGCCATATAGTGACAATGGTTGCTTTAATTATACTCATAAATGTTACAGAAACAGTAGAAAAGATAAGTGAAAGTGCTAGCAACCTGGTAATGTTTCCATTCATATCATAGCTGGTGCAAGATCTTCCGGTTTCATCCAAATGGTGATGTACTTTTCAGGTTGTGTTGACTTACAAATGCAAGACTGTTGAAGAATGAGACTGCGCCCAGGAGTTTCAGGTGAAATGTCACATGTAATTCCACCTGTAACGATTACATGTGATTAGCTCAGAGGTATATAGAGACCTAGATCCCGTATGTAAGAAT